>JAGTJL010000015.1:1800000-2080824 GCA_020746875.1 Rhexocercosporidium sp. MPI-PUGE-AT-0058 | reverse complement strand
GAGATAACCCTAACCCTAACCCTAACCCTAACCCTAACCCTAACCCTAACCCTAACCCTAACCCTAACCCTAACCCTAACCCTAACCCTAACCCTAACCCTAACCCTAACCCTAACCCTAACCCTAACCCTAACCCTAACCCTAACCCTAAATAGCAACTTAAGCGAGAAGCCTATAGAAAAGGTCGGCGATAATATATTAATTACGTATATTAAGGTATAACAAAAGCTTATTAGCTTTCTTTTTAAATTATTCTTATAAAAAAAACAGTTTAAGTTAAAGTTTAATAATAAATAAAACGTACTATTACAAACGCTATTAGCGGCGGAAGACGACTCGGCTAAGGAAAAGGCCGTGCTAAATCTCAGCTTAGCCTTAATTAATTAAAAAATAATTAAAAGCGCGTTTTTATCGCCGGTAATATATTAAATATTAATAAAAGGTTTTTATGCGTAAAAGGCATAATAAAAGACGGCTGTAAAATTTCGACATACTCTGTCGCCGTTAACTTATTACGTACGCCTTATATCGATGGCTAGTTAGGTTCGCCAGGATTTAATTATAAAAACTATTATAATAAAAGCGTATTATAAAAAATATATTTATAAAGACTCTTATATTATATTCAATTATATATAATAACTGCGGAATTATGCTAAGGTAACAGGGGGCGATTAATACGGAAATCTAGTTATTACTTAAGGAAAGGATTCTTATTCGTTATAATATAAGGAAGATAACCTAAAATTAAACATAATAAAAAAGGAATTAATAAGCTTACTTAAGAATTTAAAAGAAGGGCTACTGTTTAAGTTAGTTTTCCGTAATACGTCGTTCCTTAAGGAGTATATACTGAATAAATTTAAGAATAATTTAATATAAAGTAAAAGAAGGAAATGCTTCTTAAATATATATAACGACGAGCCCGAGTATATAAGAGTAGTTAATAAATAAAAGGTAGCCTTAAATGCGGCTGAGGACTACCCGATAAGAAAGGTAATAATATAAGAGATGCGATTAATTATAAGAAGAAGGCGAAATATATAAAGTAAATAAGTTAATACTTATAAGGCTATATAATATATTAACGCTAAAAGAGGCAAGGAAATTATAAGTTAAAAAATACACGGCCCGCTTCTGACAATTAATAATAATAATATATTTAATAAGAAGGCTAACGGCAAAAATATAAAAACTATTCTTTATATGTTAAATAAACGATTAAACGAGTTACCGAAGTATTATATTAATATAGAATCTAGTTATAATCGTTAATACGTATAATAAGGTAGACGCGTTAAAAGAGACGCTAACTATAATTATAAGATTTCTACTAAAGCGAGTAAGTCAAATTATAATAGCGTGAATTTTAACGGTTATTTTATTTTAAATCGCGATTTAAGTAATAATAAAAGAAGGAGATCGCTTACTTTTCTCTAGCTTTCTGCTTTAAAATAAAAGTAAAATCTAATTATTAAATAAATTAACGGCAGTGCTTAAAGTTAAATCGAAGGCCTAAATAAAGGTTAAATTATACAAGCAAGCCTAGCGTTAAATAATAATCGCGCTTAATAAAAAGTTTATACAAATAGGCTATATAGCCGGTATTAACGCTTATATCTTATAATCAGGCTATAATAAAGAAGTAAAAGAATATTATTACGCGTTTTAAATAAATAGCTTAGCAGGTTTAAGTTTAAAGATAATCGATGCCTTTCGCGGAATATCGAGACGCTGGTATACGTTTTAAGGGTTTAAGTAAAAAGGTTTTAAAACTTTATTTTAGCCGTCTAATAATAAATTAATATTAAAGACTTATACTTAAGTCTTTTATTTTAAAGATCTCGATAGCGTGAAATTAATATTACGAGAGGTGCTAAACGAATTTCAATTAATTCCTTTATAAATTAAAATTTAAAAAAAAGCTACGATAAGCGCGGAGCTACTTCAGATTTTTATTTATAAAAGATAGTCGTAAAAAGTCAAAGTGTAACAAAAGCTAAAGTAATTATACGGCTTAATAAGTTTTCGAACGGTAGCGTAGTAAGAAGTAATAAAAGTAATAGTAAAAATAAAACGAAATATTATATAAATAGCTTTAATTAAAGCAGGGAAGACTTTTGTATATATAATTCCGGCGAGCTTAAGCTTTAATAAAGTAACTCTTGTGTTTATGTCGTATATTATTCTACGGTAAAAAGCTATAAAGCACTATTAAGACTTAAATATATTAGCTGACGTATTTACCGCCAACATAATGCCTTATGTAAATGTAGTATTTACAATTCCCGAGGTGGCTACGGTTGACTATTTTAAAAGATAAATTTAATTAATAATAAAATAATAATTATTAAAAAAAATAGTTTTCGATGAATACTATTATTTAATAATAAATATAAAATAGCGATTAGCTTAAGGGATAATGAGTGACTTATTTAAAAAATCTAGCGTTTTTAATAAATATATTATATAAAAGGTTTTCTTGTCTATAACGCTCCTAAAAGAGATGCGAGTAATAATGTACGATTAAGTAAATATAAAACCGAGCTAAGTAAAGGAAGTAATAGAAGAAATTATAAGGAGAAACTTGTACTAGTAGGTTCGAGTGGTGAAAGATAATATAAGGTATGAAAATAAAGTAAAGAGGATTTAGGAGGAAATAGGACTGGCGTCGAAAGTCCTAATATATATAATAAGAAAAGTTTTAAGAAAGAAATTAATAAAAGCGTTAGACGTCGGGTTTTTCCATAAAGACTTATTTTTAAGTAATAAAAATAAGATAATAACGGGTTTTTAAAAGGCTAATAAGCAAATAATGATAGCGATAACGGCGGCTGGCAAGGGACTAAATTTAGAGGTAATAATAATAGTATATATTACGAGGGCGTTTGAGATTTTAAACTATTATTAATAAGTAAGACGGGCTAGCCGGAATAATAACGTGGCAAATTCGATCTTAATTATTTCAGAAAATAATTAAGGAAAACTGAGAATTAATTAAAGGCTGAAAGTAAGGGAAATAAGAGAATTAATATAAACGGAAAAGTATAAAAAACGGATTTTATCGGTATATATAAACGGAAATTTAAGATAATATAAAAAAGGAGATATAAAGTGCAATAATTACGAGGCTTAAGATTTTAATATACGTATAATAAAACCTCCGACTTCGTTTATTAAAAAGCCGCAATTAAATACAAATACTCCTTAAGGCGCAAATTAAGTAATTCTTTAATATAATAAGTTTAATATATCTACGACGTTAGTAATAATACTTTTAGCCAAATGGTTTAATTCGTTAAAAAAGAATTATAATTAAATTAATACTTATACGGCGTTTTTAAAGCTAATAATATTAAATTTAATACTAGTAAATATAACTAAAAGTAATAAAGGATATCGTTATAATAGCTTGTCCTCGAAAGTAAATGTTATAACTTTAAGTTTATCTTACGTAATAAAGGGATTTCCGCGTATTATCGCCTCGCCTTTGAGAATTCCAGAGATATTTAAGCTTATAAATAAATAGGCATTAAGGGGTTTAAGTATAAAAAATAAATTAAGGCGAAGGGATGCGTTAGTTATAAAGTAAAAGGGTTCGCAGATTATTAGAGCTCGGGGGATTAAAATCGAAGATAATATAAAGTTATTAAATAAAATAAAGCTTATAAATAAAGAAATAATTATAAGTTTATATTTAAAACGGCGAGGTTTTTAGCTTATATAAATATAAAAGTTATTTAACTTAATTTTTATAATAACGTAAATAAGTGATTCAGCGTACGTTAAAATAATAAAGAGTTAGTTGTTAATAAAAGTAAATAAGAAAATAATAAACAAGACCGTAAATATAATAAAGGGACTATTAGGAGAAGGAGGAATAATAATTAAAGTGCTTATAATATTAATTATAAGGAAATACAGAAAAAGCGACGCATTTGTGGATTAAATGCGACAATTGCGACGCAAAGCAATTAATATATAAAAAGCAAAGGATAAAAGTGGCAGTAATAAGGCGGAAGGTATTTAAATTAAGGCTATATTAAAAGTATTATATATTATATAAAGTAATTCTTATATTATATAAGAAAGTGAGTTATATATAAAATAATATTATAAAAAATATAGTAATATTAAGTTAGAAAGTCGAGAAGCTGAAGGATATTTTTAAGGCCTATGAGGTTCGAGAAGCGGCTAGTGTGAATGACTTAATCGAGGTTTTGGGCAAGGAGCTTAAAAGCAAGTAAAACGTTTTTTAGTATTAAATATAAGTAATCTTTATATATATTATAATTTAAGTTAAAATAAGATAAATTATAAAGATAATACGTCTTAATTAATAATTAAAAAGGTTATTTCTTTTATAAATCGAAAGAGGTAAAGAGCTTTTAAATATAATTATATTTTAGCCTTTATAAATATGAAAAGTAAAAAATATAGCTTTAATAACGTATAATAAGAATGGAATTTAAATTAGTTACTTTATAAATAAAAACCTATAAAATAATTAAATATTTAAATTATTATTTATAAGGTTAATTAATATTAAAATAAAGGGATTAATATAAATAAGGAAAGAATACTCGAAAAGGGGAAGTAATTAATAAGAATATATTAAAGTAACGTGACTATTTAAAATAAAAAAAGATATAAATATAAGTTAAAATAAATTAAAATTTAATTAAAGATTATATTAAAGTTAGTTCTTAAAGTAATATATAATAATTAAAGGTTATATATATAAAAAAGGTAAGATAATAAGCGGTTTTGAAATCACAAACGATTTTTAATAAGGGAATAAAGGTTATTGCGCTAAACTTTATTTATTAATAAAGCTAATAAGAATTGTTTATTATATGTATTTTTCGTCTGTTATATAAGGACTACTAGTCAAAGCTTTCGCGTATTTTTGCTATGATTCCTTAAGGGAAAAGCTGGAAATTAGAGACAGAATTCCATTCTTATATACCTTTTATACTTAATCCTTTTAACGTATAATAAACTATATACCCTCATACCTATCATACTTACCATACCTACCATACCTACCATACCTACCATATCTACCATACCTACCTATCATACCTACGTCATACCCCCAATACGTTGCTCTCTTACTAGCTGGTCTAGTATATATTACTATACCTACCATACCCCTATACCTTCATACCTACGGCTCTATACCCTCATATCTTCATACCTACGGCTTTATACCCTCATATCTTCATACCTACAGCTTTATACCTTCATACTTACGTTATACCTTCAATACGTAGCTCTCTTGTTAGCTAGTCTAACTATACAACTTCTAAAATACAAAAAGCTAAAAATCTTTAATATTTATTAGTAAATACCCTTTATACTCTTAATAAAACATAACTTATATACTAATAAATCTATTGTATAACTTGTAGAGTTTTTAAATTAATTATCCTTACACTAAAAGCAAAATAAAAACGTGACTTCGGCAAGAACACTTCAAAAGTTCTCATATACTAATAGGTACTTTACCTTATAACTCTCTATATATACGGGTCACGTACTTAATAACTAATATTTAAAAACTTAGACTATTCCGAATAACTTAAACCTCGGAATCTTTAAAGTTAAGTTAATACCTTTAAATACTTATTTAAAATATAACTAATATATAAACAAATAAAATGACTTCCGATAAAACCACTATAGCTAAGCTTAGCGGTTCGGCTAATTACCCAACTTAGGTACTTCGTATGACGGCCTTCTTGACAAAAGAAGCGCTAAACGCTGTAATAGCGTGTAATAAAGTAAGTAATGAAATAAACGGCAAAGCCCTTTCTAATATTCAATTGCTTATTGAGGATGGCCTTGTTTTATAAATACAGTATATAACACGTGCTTTTAAAGCTTGGCAATCGCTTAAAAACCTCTATTCCTTAAAAGAGTTTAACTCGGAATTTTTAATTTACCGAGAATTCTTTAATACTCATTTAATTAAGTATAATTTAATAAAAGAATACCTTAATAAAGTAAAACAACTAAGCGATTAGCTAAAAGCTAAAAACCTTAAGTTGCTTAAATAGGTAATAATAGCTTAGGTTCTTAGTAACTTAACTGATAATTATAATAGATTAATTTCTAATATAATACAATCTTTAAGAACTAATATTAATTCTTATATTCTTAAATTGTTATTCTTTAATTTATTAAACGAATCAAAACGCTAAGAATCAAATGGAGCTAATATAAATCAAGCCTTAATAACTTCTAGTAATAATAAAAGTAAAAAACCTTATAAAGTCATTAAAAATACCACTTAAAGCAAGAAGTATTGCACTAATTATAAATAACACTCTCACGTGACTTCTAATTGCGCTTTTCTATTTCCCGAGAAAGCGCCGAAGGGCTAGAAACGCTTAAAGACTGATAAATCACCTAATATTACCGAGAAATCGGCTCGGGATAAGCGAGACGATAATATAGACGTCTTATATAGTACTACAAGTGCTATTAGAGACTTTAGCGATTTTAATTTTGATTTAAATCTTATGAAAGATATATAAGTATTAATAATTATACCCTTTATAAAAACTGATAAAATAATTAATATTAATAATATAAGCTCTAATTTAAACTCTATAAAAAGTCATGGGAATAAGAAAACAAGTATAAATAATTAAAACAATTAAATAAAAACCTTTACACTTAATACTGCCGCAACTACATATATATGCTATAATTTATCATATTTTAATGATTTTAAATTATGTAATAAGTCAGTTAATTAAGGAAAAGTAAAACAAATAATAATTAAAGGATATGAAAATATCTTTATAAAATAACAAGTATTTAAAAATAGACCACTAAACGGCCAGGTATACTTCCTGCATATTTATAGCTAACTAAACTCACTTACTTAATATATATATAACTACCCTTTTCCCTCAAATCGGGAGGGCAAAGCACTTCTTAATTAATTTCTGCTTCCTATTACTTCACTAATTCTTACTTTCTTCCCCTTTAGTATTCTACGTGATAGATTCTTATTTTTTTTTTTAGACGGAGGAGACAGAACAATAATTACAGCTTTGGATACGGCAACCATATTTCACGTGATTGCAAGCGAGGTTGGCATAAAACCACCTCTTCTTGCCTCAACCCGAACCTTTTCTCCTTAGTTTTGTATTCTAAGTTACAAATCGATATTATGCTTCTTTCTTAAGGTCTCTATTCTCGTGTTATTATAGAATTCATTTTATTACAAAACTTACTTGAGAACACGTAATCTTTAACCAATACCAGCCCACTTGCATACCTCAACCGTCGGCGGAAGGAAAATGCACACCTTAATACCTAAAGGTTCTTATTCATATCTATCCCTACTATATATGCGGGGGTATAAGGCATATTCCGAATAATTCTGAGCCTACAAGTGGTCGCTTAATTAAGGGAGTGGTCTAAGTATAGCGTAATAATCACCTAAAATTAATCCATAAACAGGGAGGCGAGGATTCCTTTTTTTTATTGGCTATATATAGAATATTCTGCGAGGGCCAAAGAGGGACAGTGGCAGTTCCCGTTGATGCCCTATCTCAAGCCTCATTTACTTCTCCCGGCCAACCAAAACCACGCACGTGTATTACTTAAAAGGCGCCACCCAACTATCCGAAACCTGATTATTCAAGTAGGCCAGTAACTTAAAAGAATTCCATTATGTAAGCCGCCACTAAAGGAGAAAGGTCGCAACCAACACTCAGATAAGGCGCCTGGGGGCCGGCTCGCTGCCTTCCCTAAGGCGCAGGATAAGAAAGAATATGGCGGCACAGGCAGTCACAGTCAGCCATCATTTTGCCAAATATGCGGCTGGTCAGCTGGAGACTTGATGTAGCGTAAGAGGGGCCCTTACCCGTGTACTACAACTACAACTCAGCTCCTTATCGTACTCTGTGATCGCAAGAATCGCTAGACTCACAGTAACTATTGTTTACGACCATCTCGTTCACTATGCTAGACCCACTTACTGCGTTGTCACTTGCTTCGAACATAGTGCAGTTTCTTAGTTTTACAGGGGAGTTGATTGACAGAGGTCGCGAGATTTATAATTCCGCGGATGGCATACTCGTCGAACACGCCGAACTAGAAATTATTACACGAAACCTTAATGCTCTTACCAGTAGACTACTATTCATTGGATCTGCCCACGAACAGCCAGTGGATATACACCGTGTGTGGCCAAGCAAACCTCAGAAAAGCTCTCAGAGCACGGCAAAATCGCAGTCGACAGAAGAAACTCTTACGGAGCTCGTTCAAGGCTGCCGAGGAACTTCAAGACAATTAGTCGATGCTCTTAGAGAACTCAAACTCGAAGGTGCCAATAAGAGATGGAATTCTTTTCGCCAAGCTCTGAAAAGCATCTGGGAGGAAAAGAAGATCAAGGACCTATCTGAACGACAGGAACGTTACAGGCGCCAAATCGATACCACGCTCCTTCTATTGTTGAGAGAGAACATCACAAGCAACAATCTCGGATTCGGACGATCCTCCAAAAATGAAGCTGGCCAACAACTTCTTGGATTCATTGATGGGACCAAAAAATGGCAAGCAGAGGTTCTCGACAACCTCCAGAGAAACGACTGGAAAGTTGGTAATGCCGACGATCTTCACACCTTTTCCTCGCAGCTGTCAGCCGCCGTGAAGGGGGAAAGAGACAATGTTCTGACGTCGAAAATCTTAGCGAAATTGCGTTTCCAATCCATGGAAGACCGCCATGCGACCATCCCAGAAGCGCACACCAAAACGTTTGAGTGGGTCTTCTCCAGAGATATCTCACAGTCGAATCAGCCCAGTAATCTTTCGCAAGCCAACTGCGACAGCTATCTCCATTGGCTCCAAGGCGGGGAAAGCCTATACTGGATCACGGGAAAACCAGGTTCTGGAAAATCAACCTTGATGAAGTTTTTGTGTGACGACGGCCGCACCGATCACTCCTTGCGACTTTGGGCTGGCGATAGTCCCCTACGCACTGCAAGCTTCTTTTTCTGGAATTCTGGAACAACTATGCAGATGTCACGACTCGGTCTGCTGCAATCACTGCTCTATGCATTGATAGGTGATCGTAACTGCCTCATTCCGCATCTGTTTCCAGATCGTTGGAAATACTATGAACTCTTTGGTGGTGATTCTCGTCTGTGGTCATGGTCGGAGCTTAGCAGTGCTTTTGCGACTCTCCTGGAGGATCAGTCCACCAAATATTTCATCTTCATCGACGGTCTGGATGAAGTCGATAACGACCCTCTAGGGATCGCCGAATTTGTCCACAGAATTTCGCGTTCAGGGCTAAATATCAAGATATGTGCCTCCAGTCGCCCTTGGAATGTTTTCGAGGACACATTCAAGCGCATACCTTCGTTACGAATGGAAGAGCTCACCCGGTTAGACATTTTTAAATATGTCTCTGATATACTTAATTCCAATGAACTCTTCATCAAGCTACTAGAGTTTGAACCGTTTGAAGCGCAAGGTCTAGCCACGAGGATAACTGGAAAAGCGAATGGCGTTTTCCTGTGGGTGCGTATTGTTGTACGGTCATTGCTGGATGGACTTCGAGACGGAGACAAGATAACGGACCTCCACGATCGGCTCCAAAGATTGCCCGAGGACTTGGACGATCTCTTCCGCAAAATACTGGATCATGTGGACACAGATCACCGCACGCAGACATCGAGGTTATTTCAACTTATTCAAGCTGCACAAGAATCCCTGACCTTACTCACGCTTGACCTGGCAGAGGATGGTTTGGAGAAGGCTATCCAAGCTGAATTCGGAACCATGCCCTCTGAAAAAGTCAAGTTTCGAGCGGATAATATGCGGCGTCGCCTCAACAGTCGTTGTCAGCTTCTCTTAGAAGCACCGTCTTACAAAACCGATGGCGCGCATGCCAAAGTTTCGTATCTTCACCGGACCGTCAAGGATTTTATTTTACAGCCTGATATGTGGAACTTCATCATCTCTTCAGCCGATCCAAACTTCAACGCACATCTTGCCCTCGTTGGAGCATTCTTGCATCGCATCAAAACCTTGGATCCTGACTCTGGTGACTTTTTAAGCGCCCTTGGGCATGCAGGAAGAAATTGTCTCAGTTCTTTTGGAGCGATTCAAAACAAAGGAGGAAGAGTAGACTTCTCTATTCTCTTCCTTCTTGACCATGCGGCCAATAGATGGATGAAGACTGAAAGCCCAAGTGGTATTCCTTGGAAACAACGGTTGAAATCTCGAGTCCATTTCGCCGAATCATTTCACTGGACTGTTACATGTACCGAAACCACGAGTGCATCATCCTGCCTCAGCGAATCTTTCAGGGACTACGCATCCCGTGTCCAAATGATATCATTCGCTGATGTTGGCCAAACATTCAGAGTAGCAGCAGAAGCAGGGAACCTAGAGCTCTTTAAGTGGCTATGGAAGCAAAGTGAACAGTTGACCTTCCCTGATGAAAGTGAATGGATGCCTTACTGCTCAACAATCGAATTCAGAATGAGATTAATTTCGCTGCGGAATCAATACTCTACAGCGAATGAATCAGAGATGAAGCAGAGAGAGAAACTCCTCCCTAAACGTGAGGGCTTTTGGAGGAAGACTAGGAGCAAGCTCTATAATATTCCTAATTAACTAAAAATTTGTATTCAAATTAAGGCGTTGAATTTCGGTTAACGTGATTTATCACCGAGCGGCGCATATCACCGAGCGGCGCACTTTACCTTGGCATCTACCTTTATAACGCGATAGCCTAATAACCACAAATGGAAATCTATATAGATGAAGCTCGAATCATTCTAGCTATTAGGGCTATTCGGACGTCTAAGAAACTCAGTTATCGGTTTACAGTAAAGCTCTATAAAGTATCCGAAACAACACTTCGCGAGAGAATAGCCGGCCGAACCCCTCGCAGCGAAACACGACCTAATTATTATAAACTTTCTAAATTAAAAGAGTAAGTGATTATATAATATATCCTTAATCTGGATTCGAGAGGATTTGTACCCCGGCTGGCTAGTATAGAAGATATGGCGAATTATATCCTCGAATCGAGAGGGGGAAGACGCGTCGGCAAGCTCTGGGCGCATCGATTTATATAACGACAACTAGACCTAAAGGCGCGTTTTAATCGCGTTTATGACTTCTAAAGGGCCTTATGCGAAGATCCCGAGATATTAGGCGCGCGGTTCCGGCTTGTGTAGAACATAAGGGCAAAGTACGGGGTTTTGAACTGCGACTTCTATAACTTTGACGAGACGGGCTTCACCAGTGGGTGTCAGAATTCGGTAACCACGGCCCAAAATAAGCGATTCTCACCCAAAATCCTCTACCTTAATATATTTTCTAAAAACGAATGAGATATAAAATACTTTTGAAATTCCAAGACATTCTTTATTTTATTGGTTTCTTTAAGATTTAAAGAGGATTATGTCTTCGTATAATAAAATAATAAATTAAGTAGCCAAGCTTATTTTAAATAAGGAGATAGTCGTCTTTTTGATAGTGTTTTCAATCTTATTATAAAAGCTTTTTATATAATCATTTTATATGAAAGAAAAGTAGTAAGAGTTTATTCATATATAATAACGAACAAGATTTTAATATTTATAAACATTCTTATTAATTACTTATTATTTTATTTTAAGTGTAAAAGGGTGACTTTTGGTAAGGATCGCCTAATATTTAGGGTGTGGTCACCGAATTCTGACACCCACTGGTGGCTTTATAATAGGTGTTATCTGCCCTGTAATAGTTGTTACTCGGGCGGACCGGCGTGGCAGAGGCAAGGCAGTTCAGCCAGGGAATCGGGAATAAGTTATAGCGATTACTTATATTAATAGCGAGGGCTATAATATGCCTCCGTTTCTGATCGTCTAAGGGAAGAACCACCTCGCGAACTAATATATAAACGGGAGCCTGCCACACGACTGAGTTATTAAATTAATAGAAAATAAATAAACGAATAACGAGACGGGTCTAAAATAAATAAAACACTTTAATAAGCATATTATTACTCGAGTAAAGAGTCCTTACCGAATGCTAGTCCTTAATAAGCATAAGAGTCACGAATCGGCCGAATTCCAAAAGTATTATAAGGCATATACTATTATAACTCTTAGATTACCTCCTTACTTTTCCTATCTTACTTAGCTTCTTAACGTCAGGTATTTCAGTATATTAAAACGGGCATACGGCCGGCAAATGGAGACTTTTATTAAGACTTATATTAATTATATTATAAAAGTCGAGTTCTTTTTAGCTTTTACGGCAGCGTATAAGGAATTAATAACAGCTTAGAATTATTAAGCTGGGTTCTGTGGAGCTAGCCTAGTGCCTTTTGACCCGTAAGCAATACTTTTAAAGCTTAACGTGAAGTTACGGACTCTAACTCCCCTTTCCCCCTCTTCTAACGTCGACTAATAAGTCTCCCAGATCCCTTTAAACCTTATTAAAGCTCTCTTATAAACGACTCTTATTCGAAACCGGATTGCCTGTTATTAAGAGAGCTCGTTAACTCCTCTTTTCGAGACAATTAAAGCGTTGGCAAAGAGTATAGAGCGAATAACTTATGAAATAACCCTTTTGTCTAATGAAGTGCGTATGCTTCGAGCAGCTAATAAGCACTCAGTAAATGCCGTAAGGCAAAAAAGACTCGTATTCGTTAAGGAGGCGCACTTATAATAAAGGATGTATAAGATATAATAGCCCGGAAGGAAGCGGAGGAAGAAGTACGACGCGATATGCGTGTAGCGGGAGGTAGTCGTAGGGAGGGCCAGCCGTTTACGAAGTATTATAAGGCCTGCGGAGAAACTAGCCATAATGCACGAACTTGTCAAAATATTATAAAAGTATTATTTAATAAATTTAAAGTAGTTTTAATTAATTTACTTTATTATAATTACTTTACTAGCATTTAAAGTTATTTACTGAGGAAAAGTGCGCCGCTCGGTGATAAATTACGTTATTAAATAATAATATTAGTTAATATTATACACATTCCGAGGGTCTATGCTAAGCCGAATTAATTCTTTGCTACGATTGACTCTTTCTTTACTGCTATTAATTCTTCTTTGAGAGCTGCAATGCGTTGGCGAAGAAGCCGCTTTGTTTCAGATTTTCGGGCCGAGAATGTGTTTGCAATTAAGGTTATAATTAAGCTTAAAAGCAAAACAAAATTTAGTAATTGTTAAGAGAATGTGATTAGTATTAAGGTTTAAGTTAAAGGAAAAAGATTTTAATTATTGTAAATATCTTTTTTTTATTATCGAGGATTTTATTAATATCGGTATTTGCAATATCTTTGGGCGCGTGTATTAAGCCAATATAGTAAGAAGGGTATTTTACTTTGGGTAAAGTCTTTTGAGTTTAATGGCTTGCGGGTTTATTAAATAATAAATTGTTGATTATATACTTGCCTTATGTATAAGAGATTTAACTTATATTGAATAAAAATAATAAATTTCCGAGATAATTAGGGCTATAAATAAGCTGCGAACTTATTATCTTTTCTTTTACTAAGCTTTAAGATCATATTATATAAATACTTGTCCTAAAGATATTCTAATATTAATTATAAACAACTATTATAAAGCTTAAGATATGCCCCTTAAATAAGTGAGCGGATTATTTATTCGAAACAAATTGGAAATCGGTCCTTTTTATTCGATTATAAATATTATAAAAATAAAAAAAATTGAGGTTTTAATTATTATTATAATTACTAAAAAGATTTAATATAAGCCTTATAAAATGCTACATATTTTCATTAAGAATTAAAAAACGATTAATAGGTCCTTTTAGGGTAAAGAATTGCGCTTCTGTGGTATAGAAGTGGATCAAAGCATTACGAGTAGTTTTAGTTGAATTAAAGTGATTAATTATTCTTTTAATTATAAAAGGAATCAGGAGAAACAGTTATTCTTTTAAAGGCGGTCTACAATAGCAGAACCTAATTATGTCACGTATAGTACTAAGAGAGTAGCTGCCCGTGCCTATACGACACACCCCTTAAGTAATTAATAATAGTAAGCTACTATTACTGAGATTAACTGTATTAAGCGAAAGCAAATACTAAAATGGAATTAGGCAAATAACTATACTTAAATGCGGTAATTAAGCAAACAACCTGATTATATAAATCAACGATTTTCCCACTTAACTTAAACCTGTAAATACTCGATAACTTATAAATCGACTATTCTCGATTTATTATTTAATTAATCTATTAATTAATTAACTAATCAATTGCTCCCTTCGATACTATAAGCGTTTTTAAGCGCTCCGCTAAGATAATCATAATAAAACGCCGATCTACTCGCTAAAGTAAGGTAAGTAGCTCGATTTTCCATCTATTAGTTTCGATTTATTCATCGGAGATCGATTAATTAAAATTAATTAATTAGAGATTACTTAATTAAAGAATAACTACTGACTTATAATAAGTCAAAACTATTATTAATAGCAAAAAGAAGGTCGCCGCTAAGGCAAAGCTCTCGGCTGCTTCCGTTCCCGGCCCCGCCCCTCGCCGTGCCGCTACTGCTCTCCGGGCTCTAAAGCAGCTAATAGGTACTTATATAATAGTCCGTCTAGGCTATATTATATTAATAGCGCTTTCCAAATAAAAGGTAGCGGTTAATATTATAATATTATTAAACAAGGTGCTTATTACTTCGCTTACTTGTCCGGCCACAAGTGCGTAATTACTCCCGCTGTTGGATTTGACTTCGGTAACTCGTGCCGATTCTACCCTAAAATAGCCGAAGGAGTTTCCACTACTTACGCGGCCCGGAAATTACCTTCGTATTCCGGGAAATTACGCTCGTATTTAATTACGTAGCTCGTATAAGCTACGTAATTAATTACGTAGTCGTAAAAGCTTTTAAAGAAGCTATTATTTTATATATAACTACTGAAGAGCTCTTCTAGCTCTTCAAGTAAGTAAGCAAAGCAATTCTCTCTCTTTGATCACATGTCCTCACCTACTGCGCTTCCTCATTCCTGATTGGCTCGCTTATTCTCACACCTCTTTCGGTCGTTTTTTAATAATATAAATTAAGCGGTTAAATTTACGTGCCTTTAGGTTTTTATTATATTTTATATTATTAATTTTTTATTGAATCGCTACGACTTAAGATTATTTTGACTTTTTTTAAGTTAATTAAGTCTTTTCTCGATATAGTTTAATATAAATTTTCTTATATTTATTAATATAATAGACGTTATTATTAATAAAGTAATAAAAGAAGGGACACTAGTATTTAAACCTATATAATAGGCTTTCGAACTGGTTATTACAGAAGTTATATACTTTATTTTTATATTTTATTATATTAATATTAACGCTTCCGCCTAAATCTATTATTCCACTTTTATTATCTTATTAAAAGTACCCGGGACTAGTGAACTTATATTAAGTGTATTAAGGTAAAATTCGATTCCCAAGACTAAACTCTAAAACGTAAGGCTTTATATTTAAAAGTTAATTTAATTTAAAATAAATAAGGTTTATTTTTAAGTTAGTCATTTTTATAATTAATGCTTTTATTTTATTAATATTTACTTTAACCTTTTTTAAGAAAGGCAGCGTCATAAGTGCCTTTTTTATTACTTTAATAACTATTAAAGATTAAGTATATTCTTTTATTAAGTCTTAAATTTCCTTTATATACGACGTTATTAATTATTTCTCTCGCTAAAGAGCTTTTATTATTTACTTACTTTTAACCGTTTTAAAAACGTATTTTATAAATTCGAAATACTTTTTTTTATAAGATTTTAATTTAAAGTTATCGATTTTAAGCTATTTAATAATTTTATTTCGAAAGGAAGCCGGTAATCTTAAGAGAAAGAGTTTGCCTTAATTGACTTTATTAAGGATTTTCTAATATATAAAAGCCTTTAAAACTTGAGAATAAAGTCGGCAATAGCCCTTAAAATTTATAATAATACGTTAAATTATAATAAATTCTTAAAAAAAGTTCATAAACTCTTAAATTTATTGTCGATTATATTTTTTAAATTCCGACTTTAATACTTTTACTAGTGTTTTTTATCTTTTCTTATTCTTTTATTTCGGGAGAGTCTTAATAATGTCCCGTCAGAGGTTATCGTAATATTAAAATAAATAAATAACTTAATCACTTTTTAATACTTTGTAATTTATATTAATCTCTACATATTACTTTAGAAAATCCGAGATATTTACTCTCGAGAAGATAGGCATGCTTACTGACCCGAGGAGAGGCATAATCTCTTAAAGGAAATATTTAATATTACTAGTAGTTATATTTTATAAGTTTCCTTTAGTTCTTAATATAATTTCCGAGTTTTTAAGACTTAAATTTAAGGGTTTTATAAAACTATTAATTAAAGTATTTAATAAGTCTAAAAAAGATAAAGGTAATAGAGTTTAAAAGGTTTCCGGCTTTACTTTCATGTTTAATTTAATTTGATTAGAGTTCGGGAACTCAAGAAATTCTGTAAATAATAAAAATATATATTAATTGTTTTTATTATTAAATATTAACGATATTCGTAGGTTTTTATTTTTTATTAACTTTTAATCTCGGCTTATTAATCTTAATTCAATAGATTCACTAATCTCTCGGTTAATTTTAGTTAACGTATATTTAATTTATTTTAATAACATATTATAAATTAAAATTAGTATTAATAAAAACCTTAAAACTAAGAGTTCGGATTACTTAGCGATTTCAGTTTAAGTTAAGGTTTACTTTTTGTATTCCGAATTATTAAGAGACGCCTTAATTTAAATATAAAGTTAATAATATTTCTCTTAATTCTCTTATTTATAGTTTATAATTTCCGGCGTTTCTTTAAGGAATTAAGTTTGGCCGTTTAAGTTTTATTAATAGATTACCGAGATAAGCTATTTTAATTTAAGTTTAATTTTTATATTATTATTAATCGTTACGTCTTTTTAAAAGAAAAAGGGAATGCTTAATTTAAGGAGCGGAAAATTATAAATTTTTGGTTTTAATAAATAGTCTTAACTGCGAATCGAGATGCTTTTATATAAGTCGTATAAAGACGAATCTATACGATTTTCTCCCTGCGTAAGTTATTAATATAAAAGCTATAATAAATAAAGAACGTAGCACGACGCAAAGCATTAGGCAAGGAGCTTAATAATTTTAAAGAGTTAAGATTTAAGGTAAAAAAGTATTTAATTCTTTTAATTTTATATAAAGGAAAAGCCTTTTATACAAACCTTTAAAGGTTATATGCCTAGTTCCTTAAATAACGCCTTAGGCATCATTTCCTGGCTAGAATCGCCACTTTACATTATTAAAGCTTTTAAAATAATTTTATATTTTTTAACGTTTTATAAATTAATTAATAAAATACTCGATTAGTGTTGGAAATCATGTGATCCAAGAGTCACGTGAATATAGAATGCTCTAGAAGCATTGATTTGTAAAGGCATGGAAGGCTCTAGAGCCTTTAACTTATGTATATAAACTTACTCTCACTCTGCCTTTAAAAGAGTAAGGCATGCAAATAGTCAAAATCTGACATGGTAGCAATTCGAGTAAGATCTTCTCTTCCTCTATTATATGTCCTCCCGGTAGAGCTCCTTATCGTTAACTCAAGCCGTAGATGCCGACCTACGTTATTAAAGGACTTATTCGCAAAGAGGACTGCCTTCTCTAAACTAGTAGGAGTCGGTCTCTTAGAGAAATAAGAACCGGAGGAACAGCTACCTCGTTAAATACTAAGCAAAGACGAATAGTAGGCAAGAGCCAGAGCCAGAGCCAGAGCTAGAGCCAGAGCCAGAGCCAGAGTCAGAGCCAATGAGCCAGAACCAAGAGCTAGAGCCAGAGCCAGAGTTAGAGTCAGAGCCAAAGAGCTAGAACCAAAAGCCAGAGCCAGAGCCAGAGCCAGAGCTAAAGCCGCCGATTTTGTCGCCTTGATATTGAGTTAGAGGATGCTTGAATCAAGGGGGCGTGTTGGAAATCATGTAATCTAAGAGTCACGTGAATATAGAATGCTTTAAAAGCATTAATTTGTAAAGGCATGGAAGGCTCTAAAGCCTTTAACTCATGTATATAAACCTACTCTCACTCTGCCTTTAGAAGAGTAAGGCATGCAAATAGTCAAAATCTGACAATTAGTTATAATGCGATTATTATATCTTTTTGTTATTAGAGTCTATAGCTGTAATTAATCTTTTATTATACTTAAGCATATCTCTTGTGGCGGACTCGCACTTATAATTAGAAGTGTAATTATAATATTAACTTTTAATAATAAAAGTGTTAATAAAATAATGTCTACGATTACTACGGCTATAAATAATAACGCGAATATATAATAGACAGGGATCTATAAACTCTTTTCTTAAATTTTAATTAATATAAATAAAATAAGTTATTAATAAAAAGTAAGCTTTAAAATAATATATATATACTTTAAGCGCGCTTAATAAGAGAGCGAGGCTTAAATAAAGTACGAGACGATTTACGCTTTTTTAAAGCTAATAAAGAACGAGTGCGAGTCTTAAAGATTAGAAAAAGGGTAATAAAAGAAGTCGAACTAAAATACGAGACGCGTAAAGTAAAAGGGGTATATTAAAAGCCATTTTCATTTAATATAATAACGCTTTTATTTAATATAATTAATAATAATAAAACATTAAAAGAACGCGTAAGAGTTTTCTTAAATAGCGAGCTTAACTTAATATAAAAAGATTAAAAGAGAATTAGCTTATTATTAAAGTTATTAATAAGCGCATTTTCATTTTCACGCGAAAAAAAATATTATTAATCTTCTTTAAGATTTATTTTAACGACTAAATAAGTAAAAAGACAATTATTAATAAAATTATTAATAGGCTTATTATTAAATACTTTTTAATTATCGAAGTTATTTTTAAGATTTTATAATATAATTATTAGCGATTAATTCCATAATAATAAAGTTATTTAAAAATGAAGTTAAGGAATTAAATTAAAAAAGAACTTACTTAGCGAGTTGTAATTTAATTATTAATATACGCAGTCGCTACTCTAAAAGCTTTAAAAAGTATAGCTAATGATCGAGGAGAATTTATTAAAAAAAATAAAAGATTAAAAAACAAAAGAAAGAAATAAACAAGTAGGCAAGCACGCGAGTATAAAATGCGTTAATATTAAGCAAAAGTTAATTATAATAATATAAAGGTTAATATATACACATCCTTAAAGGTAATTATAATCGCGCTACTACGGTATAAGACGTTTAAATTAATAATAAACCTATTAACCCGGGAGGTGGCGTATTATATAAGTTAATAAGAGGCTAGCATATATTATTGCGACTTCTTATTATGTATAGTAATCACTTTAAAAGGACTAAATTCATTAATTATAGCTTAGTAATTTAATAATTAAACGGGACGGCACGAGATTTTAATTACAAACTAAACCTTATTTTAATCTTATTTTTAAGACCTGCGATTTACACGCGTTAAATATAATAATTAAGATTTTATTTACTTAATTACTATAGTTTAATTATATATTTGAATTTCATTTATTTAATTATATATAAGTTAAATGCGTATTTACATTTTTATTTATTACTAATATTAATTGCTTAATAAACTACTTATATTAATATATAAAGTCCTTATATATTATATTTTTAAAGCGCGTATTAATAATTTTATTTATTATAATATCTTAAGAGTATTAATTTATTACTCGGCGTTATGCTTTTATTAAGAATTAATATATATACTTAAGGAGCTTATATTATATCTCTTAATTACTTATGCGCTTTTAAATAATAAGGCTTATTTAAATAATAGTGCCTTATTATAGGGGTGTATCGCGCCTTAGCGCAGTCTATTAATTATATATATATTTTCATAAATACTTACGTATATATATACTCGGGTTATAATCCTCTTTTATAAAGAATAATATTTACTTTAATATATCTTTTAAACCCTTACTTTCCACATTAATCGTAAAACTCTTAAACTACTAAAAGCCTGCTCCACTTCTGTACGACATTAAATATAATAATTAAAATCTTATTTACTTAATTATTATAACTTAATTATATATTTAAATCTTATTTATTTAATTATATATAATTTAAATACGTATTTATATTCTTATTTATTATTAATATTAATTACTTAATAAACTGCTTATATTAATATATAAAGTCCTCGTATATTATATTTTTAAAGCGCGTATTAATATTTTCATTTATTATAATATTTTAAGAGTATTAATTTATTATTTAACGTTATACTTTTATTAAGAATTAATATATATACTCGAAGAGCTTATATTATATTTCTCGACTACTTATACGCCTTTAAATAATAAAGTTTATTTATATAATAAAGCTTTATTATAAAAGTATATCGCGCCTTAACGTAATTTAATAATTATATATATATTTTCGTAAATACTTACGTATATATATACTTAAGTTATAATCTTCTTTTATAAAAAGTAACGCTTAGTTTAATATATTTTTTAAACTCTTACTTTTTACGTTAATTGTAAAGCTTTTAAATTACTAAAGCCTGCTTTACTTCTGTCCCACAATTCCCGAATAAGCGCAGTTAGCCGAACTTATTTATACTTATATCGCGGATATTACTTTATAAGATATTATCGCGCGCTGAATCTACTTTATTAGCCCTCTGCCGCCGCCGCGAAATGCCCCGACGTTATTAACTTTGGGTTGCCTTACCGCAGTTATCTCTTATTAAAAAGGAATCACCTAATCTCGAGCCTTTCCTTTTTATTCTTATTAAGAATTAATACTTAATTTATATTAACGACGAATCGAAGAGTTATAAGAAGTGGATAAGCTCTTTTTACCGCCTTACGAAGATAATAAATTATATTAAACGGATTTACCTTAAAGGAAGAGATTTATACGCTAAAATAAAATATTATTACTTAACGTATAAGTCTTAAGAGTTTGTTCTCGAGCACGTAAAGCATTTTAAAGGCTATATATAAATTATACACGGAATTAGGCTTCGCGAACCAAGGTTTATGTATTCGATAAAATAAACTGCGTTTTATTTCATATTTAAATTATTAAATTACTATCCTTATCGTATTACGTTTTTTTTTAAAATTTTCTCCGGCCTTACTAGTAATTTTATGCTATATTTAAAAGCAAGACCTTATTACCTTAATATATCTCGCCAGCAGTAAAGGACTCTCTATAAGTTACGTCATTAAGCTAAGCCGCCTTTCTGTACGAGTAATGCTTAAGTAATATAACCAGCTAAATACTGAGGGCCCGACTACTTACATTAACAAGTTACTTGCGCCAATCACTTATTAATACTATTTAGCTGTAGTGTAAAAGTGGATTAAAGCACTGCGAGCAGTTGTAATTAAATTAAAGTAATTAATTATTATTCTAAAAGCTCTAAGAATTAGAAGAAAACAATTGTTCTCCTGAAGGCGGTCTACCGTAATAGAACCTAATTAGGTCACGTGCAGTGCCAAGAGAGCAGCTGCCCGTGCTTATACAATATACCTCTTAAGTAATTAATAATAATAAGCCACTACTATTATAATTAACTATATTAAGCGAAACTAAACAGTAAAAAGGAATTAAATAAATAAATTCACTTATATATAATAATTAAGTAAATAACCTAATTATATAAACTAACGATTTTCTTATTAAACCTGAACTTATAAACACTTAATAATTCATAAATCGACTGCTCTCGATCTACTACTTAATCAATCTATTAATTAATTAACTGCTCCTTTCGATATTATGAATATCTCTAAGAGCTCTGCCAGAATCGTTATAGCAGAAGGACGATTTACTCGCTAAAGCAAAGTAAATAGCTCGATTTTCGATTTATTAATTTCGATTTATTAATTAGAGATCGACTAATTGAAAATTAATTAATTAAAGAATAACCGCCAACTTATAATAAGTTAAGGCTATTATTAATAATAAAAAGAAAGTCGTCGCTAAGGCACAATTGTTAGCTACTCCCGTTCCCGCCCCCGCTTTTCGCGGTGCTGTTACTGCTCTCTAGGCTTTAAAGTAATTAATAAGTGCCCGTATAGTAATCTATTTAAGTTATATTAACAGCGCTCTTTAAATAAAAGATAACAGTTAATATTACGATACCGTTAAAAAGAATACTTATTGCTTCGCTTACTCGTCCGGCCATAAGTGCGTAATTACTTTTACTATTACTTAAGCTCCTTTTTTCACATATTATAATACGTTAAAGAATAAAGTTAATAAGAAGGTAAGTCGATTTAGCTATTCTTTTCTCGCTTTTTAATTTATTATTAATTTTTCTAAAAGTTAAAGTAATTAAGAATCCCAGTCCGTGCCGCCCTCAAGAGTAATAATATTAATAGAGCTGCTATTAGTTTTAATAATAGAGTTACTCCAGGAGCTGCTAATAGATTTAAAAGTAATAATAGAGATAATAATAATAAAAAGAACGGTAAGTTACTCGCTTTATTTCCAGAAAATTAAACTAATTTAATTAATTTCTTATTAAAAAAAAAGAGCTTTTAGCTGCTTTTATAATTTATGTTTATATTATTAAAAAGAAGTATCGGACAGAAGTAAAGCAGGCTTTTAATAGTTTAAAAGCTTTATAATTAACGTAAAAAGTAAGAGTTTAAAAAATATATTAAAGTAAGCGTTATTTTTTATAAAAAAAGAATATAACCCGAGTATATATATACGTAAGTGCTTATAAAAGTATATATATAATTAATAAATTACGCTAAAGCGCGATACACTTTTATAATAAGGCTCCATTATATAAATAAGCCTTATTATTTAAAAGCGTATAAATAATTAAGAAATATAATATAAGGTCTTCGAGTATATATATTAATTCTTAATAAAAGCATAACGCCGAATAATAAATTAATACTTTTAAAATATTATAATAAATAAAAATATTAATACACGCTTTAAAAATATAATATACGAGGACTTTATATATTAATATAAGTAATCTATTAGGCAATTAATATTAATAATAAATAAGAATATAAATACGCATTTAAATTATATATAATTAAATAAATAAGATTTAAATATATAACTAAGCTATAATAATTAAATAAACAAAATCTTAATTATTATATTTAATACGTGCAAATCGCAGGTTTTAGAAATAAAGCTAAAATAAGGTTTACTTTATAATTAAGATCTTGTGCCGTCTTATTTAATTATTAAGTTATTAAGTTATAATTAATGAATTTAATCTTTTTAAAGTAATTATTATATATAATAAGAAGCCGTAATAATATATGCCAGCCTCTTATTAGCTTATATAATACACCGCTTCCCGGGTTAGTAGGTATATTATTAGTTTAAGCGTCCCGTACCGTAGTAACGTAATTATAATTATCTTTAAAAATATATATATATTGACTTTTATATTATTATAATTAACCTTTATTAAATATTAACGTATTTTATATTTACGTGCTTACTTATTTACTTATTTCTTTTTTTATCTTTTAATTTTTTATTTCTTCTTATTGTGTGCTTAGTGTTTCCCCCTCCACAATATTCTTATACTTGTCATCTTATAATAATTAATTTAATAACGCAATCCATAACCGCAAAATCTGCCGCTAAATCCAGTCCATTTATTTAATTTCTTTATTTAATTCTTCCTTTTTCTCTCTTCCTAAATCCCTCTCTTAATCCTCTTTTTATCACATGAATTCCTTAACGTTTATTTATACGTCGTTAATAGTTATTTATTACTTCTTTATTAACTCAAATCCCGGCCGCTTCTCGGGCTTAATGCATTTCGACCGGAATATATAACACATTAATTACTTATAAACTTTTATATATCGCACGACGGTAGTAATATTTATTTAATTATTAAACGGCATTTAGACTTCTTTATTTACCTCCTTTTTATTCGCTTTAAATAATGCCCTTAGCCCTATTATTTGCCGAATATAATAGTATTATGCGTCTTAAATTAATTAATTAAATGCTTAGTATAATACTTCTAATTCTAATTCGTCTTCTTTAACGAGAGCAATTAATGCTTGTAATTCTTCCCGGTTATACCCTTTGAAATATTTAATTTAACTTATACGACATAATTATAGATTTAATTCCTGGGATTCCTCTGGCTTATTAATTTAACGACGCTACTCCTCGTCGACTTATTATATCTCTTAATTTAATCGTTTCTTAATAGCCTTTAAATCGACGTCTCCCGACGATATAACGAGGCTAAATCCCTTTATAAAAACTTCGAAAAATGTGAAACCAGAACTTTTAAGGAAAAATTATTAGTAATAAATTAAAATTTATAGCATTACTTATACCTCTTAGCCGGTATATTAACGCCTTCTCTTCCTCTTATTTACTTAATTATATTATTCTTTAAAATGTTTTTAAATAGCTTAACGCTAGCAATTAATATAACGACATAAGGCAAATAAGCACCTTTTTCCATTTATTTTAAGTCTTCTTAATTTGGGAATCGGGGGCTAAGTTAAATTAACGGGAATTGGCAACTTATTTAACTTTACTCGACATAAAATCAACCTTTTAATTTAATTTATTTCTTTTAAAATCCGCTCTCGTACTTCTTTAATTATATTATAGCCATTAAAACCGCTTAAATAATGGGAAATCTGGCTAAGTAACACGGCATATTGGCATACGGTGCATATTATTACTTTAAATATTAATAAATAAATAAATAAATTTATAACTTAACTCTTTTTTTAAATTATTTAAATAATATGTTCTCTTTTTTTATTTTCTTTACGCGTCTTATTGCCTTTACGCGTTCGGCACTTATAATCTGAACTTATGCGTAGTATAATTAGTTATAATTTCCGCTTTTATACTTTTATACTTTTATATTTACTTTATACTTAAGAACCGTATTTTAATTAACTTAGCTTATATATTTACTTCTTGTCGCGCCCTAGCGCAGTCTACTAGTCATGTGTATGCTCTCGTAAGCACTCACGTGTATATATACTCGGGTCACAGTCCTCTCTTGCAGAGGGTAACGCTTACTTTAATAAATCTTTTGAACCCTTACTCTCCACGTTGATCGTAGAGCTCTTGAACCACTAAAAGCCTGCTCCACCTCTGTACGACACTTCTTTTATTAAAAATCGACGACGATTACTGTCTTCTTATAAAACTCACTTAATAATGGAGTTTTAATGAAAGTTTCGACGGGGCTAGTGTCGCATATGTTAGGGCCAATTCATATTCGAATTTAAGCCTTACCCGAGCTTATTTAGACGTAACCTTAATAAATGAATTTAATTAAATGAATTTTATGGCCTCGGTAAATCCACGCTAATAGGTTATATAGGGAATTAAATGAATCTTATATTAGATTTATTTAATAATAATGGATAGGATTACATCGAATTATCTTCTAATACTATAATAATCCTTACCTTAATGAATAAAACTATTTAAAAACCGTATAACTAGAAAACTAATATTATTTTAGGCCTATACGACGTATATTCGCCTTAAACATATTTAATAATTCCAATTTTAACTCTTTATATGTTTATAAGAATCGAAACTCTTATTATTAACTTCCTTAATTAATCTTTTAACGGAAATAGCCCTTAAATTCCTTACGTAGCTCTTAGTTTATTAATCTCATTTCGTGAAACGAAAAATATCGACTCTTTATTTATTATGCTTTTAATATATAAAATCTTTAGGGGTATTATTCTTATGGACTTCACGCTATTCCACACATCCTCGGCAAGCCCATTAGCGCCTATTTTAAAGTGTGCATTAACTACCACAAAGCCTACTTTACCACTCGAAACAATTCCTATGCCTCCCATTAATGCAGGCTAAGGTCTGAGGCGGTGATGTTCAAGCTGCCGTCTGCGTTGGGAGAGAGGCCTGCGACGGTCAAGGCCGAGAGTGAGTTGCTTGGGAAAGGAGCTCGTTTAGCGAGGTCGGCGAGGTTTTCAAGGGAAAAGGAGGATATCGAGAGGTTCTGCGTCTTGATCTCGAACAAGTCTAAGGACTTGTCGGTTATGCCGGCGAAAATTACTATTAGGAGACAGATGAGACTGGCAAAGGTTAAGCCGTATGGCACGGCCACGCAAACAAATCGTCCTGCACCCATTGTAGATGGAGTTGAGATTGTTATCGGTCAATGAAGCTCAACGCGAGTGTATGGCAGAGATGATGTAACAACGAAGTGTTCTCGGTAAACAGAGTGAGTAAATATGAAGGAATTGTAAAGGTGGCGGACTTTAGTGTTTATAAAAGAAGGGCGAAAGGTTATGAGAGGGATTCGTGTTGTGGCGGAGTTGGCAGAAAGCCGTAGAGTTTAGTCTTCAGGGTTGTCCCATGCAGGGGATAGATGATAATGACCAAATTAGAATAGCGAATCCCCAGAAAAATAGAAACAATATGAATCAGATAATCAAACACGATACCTAATTTCATGTGATGTGTTTCTTTCCATTGGGGAGTTTTTAGTTTATTTTATTTTTCCGGCTTATATTGCTCTCTTGAGTAATCAATTGGTGGTTGTATGTACTAGTTGTGGCAGGAATTGTTCAAGTGCTATGTTCTCACTGCACACCTGGCACGGCACTGATCGTCCCATGTCTCAGCTGCATGCAGGACCACTCGAGCAGCTAACGGTCGTACCTGACAACCAAAAGAGCACTTCTATATATATCGCGGTGTTCACCTTTCTCCACAAGTTCTTTCCTCTTCGCAGCAGCCGACTGGCTGCCCTACGCTGTCTGGCCCTGAGCTGGGCAGAGATACATCCGCGTCACCCATGAGAAGAATCGGCATCAGCAGTGCTTGTGGTAAAGTTCACCCGTTGATCGTCCAACATGCTGTCAATATTTTGATGATTGGGTCCCGCTGGGCAACTTGCTGGTGGTTGGGGTGAGGCCCAGGAAAAGGCGGAGGATGAGGCTGGAGAAAGGGGTGATTCGCAACAGCGATGTGTTTCAGGATCCTGGCACAACAGAATCTATCTACTCGTTCTCTGTTTGCGGGGGAAGAAAGCGGCATGCACTTTGTGGTCCCTCGTCGTGCATCAGTTCTTTGGGGTATGGTATAAAATGCCGTAGGAAAACAAACATGTCACTGTAACACAACCCTTATATCAAAACAAACGAAGCTCAAAACGTTGCTGACGAAGAAGCCCTTTGGTAAGCATGCTACGCAGCTAGCGAACGAGAAAGCCTTGAAGTGGGAGAATAGGGGAGTCACTAAAGAGCGCCGCGCGTACTAGTATATTCAACATTGAAGAGCTCTCTACATTGATCAATCTATAGGGTGAAGTACTATCGCTTCTCCCGAGGCTCGCCTAGCCTCTTCGGCTTAGAATCTTCGAACAGTAAAAGTCTCGAGCTCTCTGCATTTGACTTGCGCCTGTCTCTTGCCGTCCGTCACAAGAAGAAGAGATCTGTGTACACAATTCAACGAGTCTTCCCCTATAACATGCGCGAAAGGTCAAGTAATAAGGATAAACAAGATAACTTATTGCAAGAAATAGCTATGTACCATTAAGAGTTCAGTGGTAAGAATGACATTTGAATGTTTGTTGCTGAAACATGGACGTGATCTCAAACCCAGAAGCTGAAGCTGTCGGCAGAATCAAACGGATCTTAGAATCTTCCGACCGATCGAAGAAGGTTTGCCTTACGTCGTGCTTCGCCCCTAGTCGTAACCGAAAGAAGACAATCCCCCAGCGTTACGAGCCTAAGTCTTTCCAAATCTCCCTCCCCGGATGAAACTCATCTACGGGCATGCCCAGTTCAACACCACATCTCCGGCGGCTCAGCCTCCACGATGGCGACGCCCCACTAACCCATGAAATGAACGAAAACAAGAGCGAGCTGCCCTGAACAGCTTCCAGGTGGACGCCTATGATTCTCAGCCGTGTTGATTATTAGTTTGTACCTGGAAGGTACTAGTCGGTCAGACTTTGCATGTTCGCTTCTCATCCCAAGTTCCAATAGTCTGAGCTGATGTACGAAGATGTAAGTAGAGAGAAGCGATGGAGGCTACTATCTTCCGTTCTGCCCTGCCATGGTCTACCTGTATTTGGATGGAGGAGGTACAAGTATATTGAAGCCCCGTGCTCTCTCGATGCAGTGTTTCTAGGTAGTTCTTGAATCACTTGTTTTGTTTCTCCTGATCCACGGTGTCCATCTTCTGTTTCCAACTCGATCATGACTATCTCTCCCAGTTCTGCCATTGGCACTCGTGACGAAAAATTTTCTTTCTTTAAGTCAGTATTCAAATAGCTCGCACCAATTGGTTCATCCCTTACTAACTATCACAGCTATGATCCATCTATTCCAGCTGCTATAGTTTTCATCGTCCTCTTCTTCAGCACTACGGCATATCACTGTTGGCAAGCCTTCACAAAGCGAACATTCTACTTCATACCTCTTATAATAGGCGGGGTGTGTTAGCTCTATCCTATCTGGATACACCTAGCTATCTTACTAATAGGCGGGGTGTGTTAGCTCTATCCTATCTGGATACACCTAGCTATCTTACTAACAGGCGAGCAGTCGAATGGACAGGCTACATCGTTCGCATCCTAGCCCACTTTCACATCCATAGCATGGTCATCTATGTTGCGCAAACGCTCCTGCTCTTCCTACCACCTTCCCTCTTCGCAGCGAGTGACTATATGGTTCTAGGTTGCTTAATCCTCTACACGAAAGGCGAAAGCGTAGCCCCTATACGCGCAAATTGGTTAACAAAGATCTTCGTTACTGGCGATGTTTTCACGTTCATTGTGCAAGCTGTGGGCAAGTCGCGCTCCTTCTTACTTTTTAATGGCCATCTTATGTTACTACTAATAATATATCTCGTGGTACTAGACTAACGATATGAATATAAGCGGGTCAATGCTAGCCAAGTCATCTACTCGAAACCTCGGCAAAAAGGTCGTCATAGTCGGCCTTGCCCTCCAAATAATCTTCTTTGGCATCTTCATCATAACTAGCGCAATTTCCCACCGGCGCATAGCCTCTACACCTACCTCAGCTTCCCTCCAAGCCCCTTGGCAGAAGTACCTCTGGACACTCTACGTTGCAAGCTCGCTTATTCTAATCCGGTCTATTTTCCGTATCTTTGAGTTCGCGGAAGGGGATAATGGGAAGCTGGTTTCGAACGAGGTATTTTTATATGCGTTTGATGCAGCGTAATGTTAGGTGTTATGGTGGTATTCCATGTGGTGCATCCCGAGGAATTGATAGGGAGGAAGGGGGTTTCAAACGGTGAGGCGCCGTTGGCCGAGTTGGAGGGTGGAAATGAAAGTGTTGTGACAGGAGAGATTAGATGACAGAATAACACTAGAGTATAATGGCGCTGGAGATAATGCGTGGTCGGCGAAGGAGGCTACTGATGGTTGGAATGAGTCTGGCGAATACAAATTTGGACTTAGGTGGGCTTGGACCTGAACTGGCTTTAAACATAATTAGACGATAAATTACCTCCGCTTCACAGATGTAGAACTCGCATATAGGAAGGCACCCAAAGACTCAGGAACATAAAAAAATGTGAACAGATCTCTGGAATTGTCGATAGCTTCATGGGTTTGTTAATAAGAATAAATACGACTAAGGGAAATTGGCGTATCTAGGCCCTATTACACAGGCGACAGACAGAAATGCATGTGTGTATCTAGGTGAGTGTTCATCATCCTCACAATAGTTGTTGGCGCTGCGTAGTGTCGCCCTACCTCAACCTGGAACTGACAAGTGGGCACCTTCTTTTTCTTTCTTATTAGGGAGTCCGAAAGAGAGCCGTCTATTTTTGATGACATTAGGTACAATTATACTTGAACTGCATGCTTAGACCTACTCACGCTCTACCGCCAGCATCACTTGCCGTTTGCTTTGAAAAGACCCTCTTCGATATCTAATGCCAGAGGTCTTCTACCAAGGAGGCTCTTCCCATCAAACTTCTTCGTCTGCGTTGCAATGATCTTACGAATGCCCAGCGGATCGTCGAGCTTTGCACCGATCGTGGCCCGTATCTCAACGTCCACTTCCAACTCCCCTTCTGCCTTTATGACAAGGACTCCCACAAACCGCAAATGTATGCCATCGCGTGCCTGCGGGTTCTCCCTCAACGTCCAAGTTGCGCGGCTCGAGCTGATTCCCGAGCCCCTGATCCGCTCGGCAAACTTCTTTGTTCGTTCAGTCTCGCGCTCGCTGCCAGCTTTGGCGTCGACCCCGGCTGGCGGGTAGCCAATACTTAGCTCTGCGTACAGTTTGTGCCGAATCGTTTCCTCGCTCTCAGAGTCATTGATGCTTTCAGGCTGGAGAAGGGCGATTGTTGCTTTGTTGTTGAAGGCGAGTTCGACATCCGCTCCCTTGACTCGCGATTCAAAGGGGTGGAAGTGGAAGTTGATAACGAGCAGCGCTGCAGGCTTCGTTTGGCCAGGGGTGACCTCAGTCTCTCCGTACTCTATGGACTGTACAGAGGCTAAGATGCGACATTTCCTGATAGTTTCGTCGGTGATGAGAGCCTTGTCAACTGTCCCATCCTCTTCGCCGGCAAGTTCTTCTTCGGCATCTTGGTCTGGCTCAAAGGCCAATTCCCACTCGAGAGACGAATCACTGGTAAAGTCCATGATTTAGAGAAGTCTGCGGTCCGGAGAAGGGCTGGAATGATGTAGCTGTTTGGGGGGTCAAAGGAGTGTTTGGACGATGGTTTGCATTTGCTGGTTGCGAGCTGAAAGTGCGAGCTGAAGCTACCCCGCATCGCGTCGATAGGCTTGTTGCGCCACGCTGTGTTACATTGTTTGCTTTTTTTCCTGTCTCGTCAGCTCTTTATCTTCATATCCACACTGTTGTCCAGATTGTTGTGCAAACTGTTATCCAGACTATTGTCCAGACTGTTGTTCTGTAAGCTCTGTGTAAACATCAAAGATGCATTCAACACCTCGAAATCCGGAGACCCATATCCACAGGGCCATGCGTCTCCGCTCGACAGGTCGCTTCGAAGAAGCATGGAGCTGTTTGGGGAAGGCTTCGTCACAAAGCCTAAATTGTTTTGACAATTTGGTCGAAAAGTGCCACTTGCTCACTGTGCAAGGCTATCGCAATCGTGTGGTGAAGACTTTGGAGCCTGTCGTCAAGGCCCAGTTCTCAGAGCTGAATAAGGACCAGCTGCGCGTCTTTCAACTGCAATTAGCTGCTGCGGAAATTGAGACACGGGGACTGTTAGATGGAGCGCAGAAGTTGGTAATCTCGACTTGGAACGAGATATTAGAAGATGCCGCCGATTGGGATGACAATATATCGAATGTTCGATGCTGGACCCTGTTGTACCTTGCTTATATCACATTCCTGCTTCAAAAGTATGCCCAATATACGCACGGCATAGAAAGTAGCTTCAAGGTTGGGCTCAACGCGAGGATGAAGTCAGCGCAACTACATCTGGGTGAGATGGGTGAGCATTGTACTGCATGGGATATGCTTCACTATCGACTATTCCTCCTCGACAACACCCGTGCAGATGCGGAACTGTCCAGTTTCTTGCAAGTTGGCAGCACAGAATACCTCTCCGCCATTGCTGTATTTGAACGTTCGAAAATTGCCCGGGCTCAAAAACGATATCGAGAAGCCAGGCGATTGCTCCAGGAGGTACGAGGCGTGTTTTCTGCAATGAACCTCTCTCTACGAGAGCAAGCGGCAAAATTGGAAGACATGCTGCAGGATTTGGATCAGAGCAAGCCAGGAGACCTGAGTGATGAGAATCTTGCTGCTCTCGAAAGGCTCGCGGAAGCCTTCAAGATGCTCAAATCTCCCAACGACGAGAGCTTGGTCCTCACTAGGCTGACTATTTTCTACCGAGAAACCCGTCGGTATCCTGATTTCTCAAGGGTCTCAGCTCAGCTTCAAGAGGTTTGCAATTCAATTGGTTCAAATCTGGAATGGTGCCACCACCAGTTTGGGATCCTCAACCTTGCGGCTATGCAGGGCGGCCATCTCGCTGCAACTCTCGAAGGCTTCAAATCACTCTTCTCAAAAGCTGAGGAAATGCAGATGCTTCAGCTGGCTGTTCCATGTGCCATTTCACTCTGCACCAACTACCAGCAGCTGAAAGATTGGGAGAATGCTTTACTCTGGGGCCGAAAAGCCCTTTGCATCTCGGAAACCCAGAACGACATTGTCCTAGGCTCCCAGGCGGCTAAGGGATTAGCACTTGCTATGCGTGACAGGCTGAAGTCTACCACCCATCTTTCCATTCAATATTTCGGAGAGCTCGTGTCTCTCTTGGCCAAATGGGCCGAGATTGATGGCGAGAATGGCAATGAAGAAGATCGAATAGACAAGTATGGCCTTCTCTCGAACACTGAAATCCTACAAGCTGCCCGCATTGATTCCGTGGACAAGCAAGGCGCGTCCAAAAAGTGCCTGGACTGGCTCGAAAAGGCTGAACGTCTGGTGAACCTCCTTCCAGAGCAAAACCGCATCTCAAATCTTGCGGAAATCAAATTCAAGTCAAGCGAGGCATTCTATCTTCTTGGGGACTACCCGACGGCCATTGGTTACGTAGAGCTTGCCAAGTTGCTTTTCACACAGGCGGGAGAGAAGCGGCAAGCAACACACATGCAGAATCGTATCGGCCAGCTCCAACTCCTTACTGTTTACGAGTCTCGGCTTTCCGCAGGGCTGGGCGTTGAAATTGCTGCGGAAGTCCTGAACGAGTCCCTGAAGAACTTTCAACAGGTACAGGATGCGTTGCTCAAGTCGGATTTCAGACTCCAGCTGGCTCGGTGCCACATCCAGCAAGCTTGGATATGGCAAAGTGCATACGAGCTCGGCCAACAAGACGCACTTGTGCACGCGTTGGAACAACTGGAAGCCGCAGAGGACATCAGAAATGGTGTCCGCGCCGATATGGCAATCCAGAAAGACGAGGAAATCCTCACTCATAACCGAACACTTGTAGCCCAAAATGCGGATTTGTATGAACTTGGCGTCAAGCTCAGTTTGCTTCAGAACAGCTCTGCTCAGGCCTGGCAGTGGATACAACGGGGCAAAGCAAGAGCCTTTTTGGATCTCCTGGGACTTGAAGGAAATGAAAATGTCCCCACGATGATTATGGCCTCGGCGATGGCAACTGAACGGGGAAAAGAGCTTTTAAACACTGAAACCAAACTGTTACAAGACTGCGAGGCAGCTTCGCCCGAGAGACGGTTTCCAATCCGCCAGCGGATTTCAGAGATTCGCCGTCAGCTCATATCTATACCGGAGCTTTACAATCTTCAACTCTATCGCGGCGCAGAAGCACTCTCGCTCCAACGTCTTCCTGGAATGTTTGGCTTGAGCAAGGATGTATTGTGCGTGGACTGGGCTCTTGTGGGCGATTCCATCTGGATGATAACAGTTCGGCCTGGACACCAACCATCTGCTCATAAGCTTGCCATCACGAAACCTGAGGTCAGTTCCTGGATTGGGTCGAATCTGAAGGCAGAGTACATGCGTCAGAAACGAGCAAACGAAAGGCTGAGGGAGCTGGACCCCTTGGTCACTCCCTTATCAGAGCTCTCAAAGAAAGACGAATTACTCGTCTTCTGCCCGTCCAGCCTGCTTTCTGCCCTCCCTCTCCATGCTCTTGAATGCGAAGGGATGTTGCTCCTTGAACGAAATCCAGTGGTATATTCCTCGAGCCTCTCCGTCCTTCATCATTGTCTCAGGCGCGCGGACAACATCCAAGATCTCAGCAAAATAGCAATATTCGGAAATCCCAGTGGTGATAGGGTTGAGGCTGAGCAGTCCTCAGAGTCGCTGGGCGAAATTTGGCATGTTGAGCCCCTTGTGAGGGATGCAGCAACCAAGTCTGCATTTAAACAGAAATCAGAGACGAGTTCTATTGTTCACTATCATGGCCATGCGTTCTTTGACTCTATGGATCCTCTCCGCTCAGCCTTGAAGCTTCACCGGCCCTCAACCGAAGCTCTGGACAGCGGAGATCTGACTGCACGGGAGCTTCTCACAATGAAGTTTGGCATCGCTCTTTTTGTCATGATCGCCTGCGAATCCGCACAACAGGAGATCAATGCTGGCGAGGAGCCCATCGGATTGCTTCCAATGCTTCTCCTTGCAGGTGTAAATGCGACCATAGGGACCTTGTGGAAATGTTCAGACGCTGCAGGGAAATTATTCACCAAAGTATTCTACGATGTTTTAAAAACCCAAGCGGAGGAACTTCTGAGCAAAAATGACCATGATGTGATTGTTTTAGATGTTGCTCTAGCTCTCCGTCAAGCGGTCTTGGATATCAGAAAGCAACGTTCACTACCATACTTCTGGGCTTTGTTTGTGCTGCATGGAAATTGGAAATTCCGTTTCAGTCGAAAGGAAATCGAGTCAGTTTTTAGAAAACCAGATACCTAAATAGAGACTGCGAACAATGGGTACTAGTTCTACCTTTCCTGCCCTGGTGTTCATTTCTTAGACTTCGATCTTGTGTAAAACTCTTGGCTTCATTCCACGTATCATATCTGCCTCGCCGTTTGACTTGTCTTTATAGAGATGACTGAAGGATATAGAAAGGAGATTTAGGGGGACGGGTATTAGATGTGAGGGGAGAAGGTGCAGTGGGAATAACACAAATAGTATAGGGACTGGCTAGGTTAGATGCTTTGATATCCATTAGTGATATGTCCCTCAGCTCAAGCGTTCCTTTGATGGCAGCAAATAGTAGGAAAGAAATCACGTCACGCGCAATGGTGCCAAGACGGTTTGTGATACGACTGCGATGCATGCTCTTCCAATGAAAGCTGGTCGGCAGAACTACAAACAAGCCAAACCAGTGGAATCAGACCTCGATTACAGAGCCTGCTTCAAGTATCTGCAAGTTTGTAGAGAAAAGGCAGAACGTGGCGCTACATCTCCAATCAAAGCTTATATTAACCTAACGATAACTCCACGGAGACTTATTGGTCAACTCCAAAAGTGTGCCGTTCACTCCAGCTTTGGGAAAGTAGAACCTACAAGCTGACGAACTTGCAAATAATTATATAAGCGAAATTACGCCGTCCGTCAAAGAATTCAGGAATTTGGTTGATGTTTCGTACAGTGGCTGCAGCAGGGGGCGCGCCTCGGACGGGCCAATCAGAGGCGCAATAGATGCGCTGAGGCTGGCTCCTACTTGATATTCCTTCTCAGCATCCTCCCCCTGAGTTGGGGGTCATAGCAAACATCTTGACAACCTTTAGATTTTGGAAAGGGAGTGAGGCACTAATGCAGCAGCGAGGTTTGATATTTCGGGTTCTTATTTCGTCCAATGGACTTCGAGAGCGAATGTTATTTTTCGGCGCCACAGCACCTCTTGTGCAGTAAATCGAAATTTGGCCACCCCCGATCCTGTAGCTTCAGGGGCTGTACTGCGTTCATATATAGGAGGAGAGTCCAAGTTGACACTGCTTCTTTCATCTTTCTTTGAGCCAAAAAATCTGCTTCTCTCTCTCCCGAGTTTTGTTTTGATTTTGCTTTTCCCCCCCGCTCGAGCACTGACTGGCATTGGAAATGTCTGTTTCTACAAACTAACCGGTTTCCCGCTTAAAATCCCACCCCTGTTATAAATCCCACCTTACCACCAAAATTGCACGTTTTTAAACGGCGATAACTTTTGCATATTAAGAGCTATAAACTTACTTTTTGAATTATAAATAATCTAGTTTTTAGGTATTTAATATTAAGGCTTAATATTTCTAAAAATAGACTTTTATTATCGTATAAAACTGGATTAAGTTTTCGGGTTTTTAGATTATTTAAATTTATTTAAATATTAACTACAAAAGTTAATTTAAACATAAAGTATAAAGCTATATATAATCTATAATAGTTTAAAAGCTATTTATGACTTAAACTTAGATATTAGGAGGAAAATATAAGGATATTATAATAAATAATGCTACTTGAATTTTTTGAGCTGAATTTATAATCTTGATAAAAGATATTTTATTTTATAAACTTAAAATAATGCTTACTAGGATAGATTATTACATTTCATAGTTTAAATTTTTAAAAAGCCTTTAAAATTGACTTTATAATAATATATATTAAAAATAAATAAGCCGAAATATATACTATCAATTTTTTACTTTTTTAAAGGCATATTTATATAATATATTACTTATATAAGGATCTTTAGAACTTAAATTAAGTTTAAAAACTTTAAAAATATAAACTAGGTTTCTTTATCTTAAGATAAACTTAATTTAATAAAAATTGGTTTTTATTTTCTTAAACCTTAAATACTTACATATAACACTTTATTTTTATACGAAAAATATTTTAAAGCTTTTCTATATAAGATTTTATAATTATTTTATTATTAGAATTACTTAAACGTATATTACTCTAATTTTAAATAAAGCTCAAAAATCGCGTTTTTAAGCTTTTCTTATAGACTTTTAAGACGTTTTTAAGCATTTAAAATATTATATTTATATTTTTTATACACAGATAAACTTATATTTTAATTTTCATAAATATAAGTCTCGTGGTTATTGTTTTATTAATATTCAAAAATGTAGGATTTTGGTGTAAATCGCGGGATTTATAAGTTCCAGTGTGAAAAATGATTTGATTTGATTTGATTAATGGCTATTAATCATATTCAAATCAAGCAAAATCTTGATTAATCAAAATCAAATCAAATCAAATCAAATTAATCAAGTATTAATTGATTAATTTGATTAATATAAGAGCCGCATCCTAATTGGGACTAGATTTTAAAACTAAGCTTAAAGAAGATTAGTATATACTAATAATAGAATCAATTAAAGTCTAACAGTCTCGGTTAATCTAGAGAGTATAAGACTATATTAAGCCTCGGCTAAACTCGCTTAATAATATAAGATTATATTAAGCATACCTTTCCATAACTCAACTACCTTTGCATAAAGCTCCGGCTTCGTATAAAGCCTCGGCTTCCGTGCTTTAAACCTCGGAAGCTTTAAGCTTTCAGTAAAGGGTTATTCAGAGCTAAAACAGTGGCTTCATCAAGCCTTAAGCTTCCGTGTTTTAAACCTCGGAAGCTCTGGTAATATAAAGCTAGTCTTAATATAAAGCTAGTTTCAATATAAAGCTAATAACCGATGCGAGAGCAAATAGCCGATGCGAGAGCAAATAGCCGATGCGAGAGCTAAATAGCTTGGCGCCTAAAAGTAGTTATATAGACCTAGTTTCCCCCGAAGTAATGGAATCATCATTCACACCAAATCTCTTTTTTCAGAGAGCCTCGCTTAACCTAAATAAAGTAAGAAACATATTTTATTTAATTTATAACACTTAATTAGTGATTGATATTGGATTAGTAAGCCTTATTAATAACCTAGTAATAATATAGTCGTTTTAAGATGGAAAAGCAAAAGGTTTTATTAATAGAAAGCCTATTTATAAGCAAGTGTTTGTATTTGTCAGCAAATTCTAAATACTAATTTAAAGAATTCAACAGGTTTTTACTTGTTATTTATTTAATCAAGTAGTTTATAAGTTGATTATTCTTTAAATCCATTTATTATTTATTAAAATACTCGCTAATTTAATCTATTCTTATATTATATATAAATATCGAAAGAAAAAAGTCATTAATCAAATTAATCTAGATTAATTAATCAAAGTCAAATCAAATCAAATCAAATTAATCAAATATTAATTGATTTATATGATTAATTTTGCTCACACTGTTTATAACAGGGGTGGGATTTTAGGCGGGAACCCGGTTATAGCCCGCAGCAACTCGCGGATGCGGTCCAACAACCTGCTGTGATGGCAGCGCGCCTTAAGGCGCTAGAGAACCGGATTCTCTCGCACCTGGGTCTCATCATGCCCGAGGTTCCATTTCCGCCAGCCGCAGCCGTGGCCGCTTCTGATCCCGTAGCCGATCCGACGATCAAAACCGGTCCGTACAAATACCGACCCCTTGCGACGGACAAGGCTGAGATCCGGCTGCTCAGGGTCACGGCAAGCCAGGCTGATTCCGACGTCGTCGACTGCAACTTGATCCATGTGAATCTCGACAACAAATTCAGCGTCCCGCCTACCCACCCCGACTGACAGCCGCTATCCCGGTTTAAGGCGCTTTCGTATACATGGGGAGAGCCCCAATTCGACGAGTCTATCCAGGTCGATGGCCACAAATTCCCTGTCACGAAGAACCTCAAGGAGGCTCTCTTAAGTCTGCGCAAGGATCCCGACCCCAACATCGACCGTCCATACCATCTCGCTGCGCCATCCGTATGGTACTGGTGGATCGACGCCGTGTGCATCAACCAGGCCGACATTGCCGAGCGCAATTCCCAGGTGGCCGTGATGCGACGCATCTATCACCGTGCCGAAGGAGTTCAGGTCTGGCTCGGCGAAGAAGCAGACGACAGCGAAGCCACTTTCAAGCTGGCCGTCGAGCTCGAGAAGGATCCGCCCCGACGAGGCCCTGGAGTTCCGGCCCCGCCGCCCCTTGTCGCCACGGATGATGAGAGACGCAAGAACTGGAAGGCCCTCGCGGCCATTTTTGCGAGGTCGTGGTGGCAACGCGCCTGGGTCCGGCAGGAGGTCGCGCTGAATCATAATATCGTGGTCCGCTGTGGAATAGCAGCTTGCTACTTCCACCATCTTGTCTACGTTGCCAAGGTCATCGATACCCTAAAGTTACAGACGGGCTTCGAACCGGATCTCGGAAATCAGCAGGAGCCGGCCCAGGAGCAACAGCTGTCTGGCGTGCGCCACGCTCACATTCAGGATCTAGATAGTCTGCGCTCAGAAACCAGTCACGGGTACAAATACACAGATCTCGCACAGCTCATCTTGCTCGGAAGGACGTGCCGGGCCACTGACCTGCGAGACAAGGTGTTTGCCATGCTGGGAATGGCGGACCCGGACGTTTACGGCCTCGCGCCGGACTACCGGCTCCAGGCGCGCCAGGTACTAATTGCCGCCACAAAGGCGATCATCTTCAAGACGTCTAAATTGGATATTCTCGGAGCGGCGCAAAACCCGGACAGACACCACGGTCTGCCGTCGTGGATTCCCAATCTCATAGACTACTGGAAGGCACGGCCGCTTCCTCAGAAAGATGGATGGTCGTCAACAATGAAAACGATCGCAGTTGATATTGCATTTGGCGGTGCAGACAATGCAGAGACCTTAACTGTCAAGGGAGCTCCGTTTAGCACCATTGCTCTTTTGTGCCCTGCGGTGGTCGGTGAGAACGATACCATCGCCACGCTCCAGGACACATACACACAGTGGAGGACCTTCTCGCAGACACCCGGCTTTGAGGATAGGCGAGGTTTCAGCTACCAGCACTTCATGAAGAGTTCTATCTTGTCAGAGCATAACGGAAACGGGTGGCTGCAGTTTATATCTATCCGCACTGAGAAACACGATTTCGCCTACGCTGATGATGGCACCTTGCTACCACCAAAGCAAGAAAGGTTCACCAAGGGCGCATTCAAAGAGCCCGACGACAGGCACAAAACCTACCTCATCCCGTCCGAATTCCACAACACTGTCCCCCACCCGTACAACAAGATCCACGCCGCGATGAGGAAGCACGCGGTGGGCCGTTCCCTGGGCTTCTCGGAGAATGGGTGTTTGGGCCTCTTCCCTAGCGATTCCAAGCCCGGCGATTTAATTGCTAGCATTCCTGGGGCATTCCATCCTCTCGTTCTCCGGAGGTATGACGAAGGGTTTGTTCTGGTGGGACAAGCTTGTAAGTCGAGACACTTCCAGCTCATCGCTTTTCGGGAATGCTAACTTTGGGCAGTTGTCGTCTACGAGTCAGCATGCACCTCCTCACCCTCGCAGGACCATGAGGAGTTTCTGTTGGTCTAAGACAACAGCTGCATAATTTATATCGCACTGAATCTCCAGGCGCAGATTTATGAAGAGATATTTCTGATTGAAGGTTTAGCTAGGGAATGAAGAACGTACAGAGTTAAGCGTATTCGTAAGACTATACTGCGTCTGTCGACTGTAAAAGTGGCATTGATAGTAGAACTAAGAAAACAGCCGTAGATGAATTGTTATAGACGCGATTTGCTGCCGAAACTGTTAAGTACAGTACAAAGTAACAATGGCGGTTAAGATACCGAAACGAATGGTTGACATATTTTGCGGCAGTTGTGTATTGATCTCATTTTTGAATGTAAAGTGCCAGGAAGATCACGTCGGCCTCGGGTCTAAATTCCGCAGCGAGGGTCCGTAGATAGGCAGTAAGGTAGTCTCCAAGGAGATGGTATAAGTCTCCAAGGCTGTGAACTGTAAAGTGTGAGCAGAGCGTTCGATAAGCCAATCAGTCAGCTATCAGCTGAGGAAATATCACAGCTGATTGGCTTAAGAGTATTGACTAGCTGACTGACTTAGCTTATTAACTTATAAGCCGCTGATCAGCCAGAAACGTGACATAAACGTGATTTTAAGGGCACTTTTCCACGAGTAAATAAAAATATATTCTTATATTAAATAAAAGCTTAAGATTTAACTTACCGTTATTATTACTTATATTTATTATAAACTAGTTAATAAAATTATTTAAAATCAAAATTAATACTCTTTAACTTTTTGAAGAGAACTTACTAGATTTTGGGGGTTCTATAACTAAAATTAACCTAATATAGAGATAAATATATAACCTCTTAGCTTATAAGCTAATGATTAGCTGAGAATATCTCAGCTGATTGACTTAGGGCTAGGGCTGAGCTGATTGACTTAGATAAATCTCTCAGCTGACTGGCTAGCTGATCAGCCGGCTGGCTTATCAAACACTCTGAGTGTGAGCGTGTGACTGTCGAAACTGGTTGATCTGGGCACTATGGCGAACCTCCTCGATGACCACCCCCAAAAATGCTTTGTGTATTAAAACTGACCACCTTTTGAGATGTGCAGTAGTTATGGACAGCGCTGGGAGCTGTCTCAGCATCTAACATAGGCCAACCAGCTGAGGAGATGCTTGCTTATAAAGTCCCATGTACTGCGCCGGAACAAAAATTGTCAGACTTAACCAATAAGAAGTGGGGATGAAAGAGATTACCGTTTTCATGTCAATGTTACTGAGATCTTTAGGCGACTGCATGATCTGCTCAATGCCATTTCTCAGATAATCTCATCTGCATCAGTTGTAGTGCATTTCTCCAGACGCGTCGAGTTCAAATAAAGCGGCACTCACGTTGCATCAGTATCTTCTCTATTGGGTACGGGAGGTATCTGGACAGCCCTGGCCTCATCTGGGAGAGAGGATGTCATTTCGTTCATCTGCTTGATCGCCTCTTCGATCTCCTTTACTTGGGCTTCGATAGCGGTTCCATTCAGCCTCTCGCATACAAGCACTTGAATGTCTTTCAATATCCCTTCCATCAAACACTCCACTGTTTCCCCTTTTCCTACCGTACTTACGGCCTTCTTGTATCGGTCGTACCACTTGTCATCATCCTTCCGAATAACCTTCTGGAATATTTTCTTGAGGTTCTCAGCCTTCGCCTTGCATAACTCTAGAGTGTGCTCCAATGCATCCAGTGCCGTCTCGTCGAGCGCCGATGCCCTCTCTTCAGCGCTGCGAAGGATTTCGATAACGAGTGGCAGTCGTTCAGTCACTTGGCGGAATGCCTCTGGCTGGCCTTTCGCGTCTTTGGCGGCATCATACACTGTTTTAGTTGCCTCGATGATTGATATCACGCCCGAAATGAGGCCAATGGCCTCGGCGACGGACATGAGGGGCAGGTGGCGACGGCTTTAGGGGGCGTATATTATTAGGCGCTCAACCTACAAAAACAGCTCGTGAGTATTTGATAACACAGCAAAATGCGGGTCTTGAACTTACATGACCGAACGATGCCGGCGGACGAGATTGCGGAAACTGTGGAGTGCCCAGGGTGTGCGAGCGTGGGAAGGTCAACGACGATAAGGCTTGCGTGCAAGGACTAAGCTCTGCCCCTATTTGACTACGTGGTGGTCATATAAACAGAGCCGCAACACGTCGCAGTCAACGAGGTACGGCGTCAGCGCCAAAAGTGATCGAGGTAATCTGTGCTCACAATTTTTTTAAGCGAAATAAGGCGAAGCCGATTCTGTAGGTAACTGTAATAATTTAGATTTATTTGTGACGAGTAAGACCGATTTCTGTCTAACCTGGCTGTGGCAGGTGGCAATTTGTATGACAAAGGCATTATCGAAGCTTTTGCTGAGCCATCCTACAGACCTAATACGAAACGCCGGCCGTGGGAAAATAGGTCACAAGGAGGCAGGTTGACGTAGAAGATGGCACGGAGGCACGTTATACGATCTCGGGAGGAGTTCGATCGGCTGTCGTTACATATTGGAATGATAGATCTAGTGTTTGAAGGCAGTTTCGAGGACAGTTCGGCTGTAGGGCGCTGCCATGGCCGGATTACGATCGCCACGATAATTAACTCGGCATAATCTATACCCTAGAGTCTCAATTCTGTAAAGGGAAGGTCGATTTGGGCTCAGCTCCGCAGAGATGACCGCAAGCTCTACGGACAGTGTGATAGAGTGGGTTTCGAGTAGGATTGGACTGATTACAAGTCGATTTCTCGATCGTCGGTGAAGCCGAGGAAGACTAGGGATTGGCATGATGGACTGAGTCCTGGCAGGAACCTGCTGGAGCGGCTGAGATTATTTGATTTTAAGATAGCCTACGGCAGTTGTTTGCAAACGGTAAAGCTGATGTGTGGACGAGAGCAGCTTAGTTCCGACGAGCAGGCTTTCACGGGTAATACTTAATCCGCTCAATTTCCCTCGCTAAACATTACATATACTCAAACTGGTTTACTCTTTAGCTGTCCTTAAGAGCACGAGATTTATTCCATTTACATTTCCTATATTAAACCTGTCTGCCACCTTTTAAGCGGAACACACTCTGGACTGCCAAACCTAGCCACATTCAAATCCAGCGGTAACCAGAAAGCATATAGGCTCGGGGCGACTCTGTCGCGTTCTGGATGTCGAACTAAGGCCAATAGAAATACGGCGGCAGAGCTGAAGGTACCTTAAAGACCTGCGCCGAAAGTGAATCGTTCTGATTTGTTGCTCTAAATTATAAGCGTGCTCTTAATGGTAATAAAAGTGAATTAAACGGAATTTTCCATCTCGAGGAGCGGACGGCTTTGCGTCCGAAGCGACTGAGGCCTCGAAGACCGGGGATTCACCCTTCAGCGCCTAAAATAGCCAGCTCTTTACAGGGCTAGACTGTAATGTCGACCCGAATAAAACTAGGGTCGGGTGGATGTTAGGGTGATAGTCGAGGTAAGCGCCCCGGCTGTCCTTTCGGAAGCGGCCCGCTAATTATATGCAGATTTAGTGATTCTCGATAATAACGACGACTTGAATAAGGCACGTGTTGAGGATTAACTTACAATGTCATGTAAATACAAAAGGCTAAGTAAAGGTAAATTTCCTTCCGATTCGTGGGTGTCCATGCCGCTACACGAGAATACGGCTTAAGCTCATCATCGGGGAGTAGTCTTTGGTAGGAATTTGTAGTTAAAATAATCGTATCAATGATGTTAGGTGTGTAATACTAAGTGAAAAGCGTAATAGGATCATCCGGAGAGCACTATTCAAGCAAATATATCTCAAAATCAAATTCGTCAAGCTTCATAGGATCATCCGGAGAGCACTATTCAAGCAAATATATCTCAAAATCAAATTCGTCAAGCTTCATAGGCTAAAATCCGGTCCCCTTCTTTTTCCAAAGGTGGTGCTTTTAGCCTCCGAGTAGCGATGTTCGTCGGATCTGAAACTGAGTCTTCGGGCATGTTATTTGCATTGAAAAGTGGGTTATTTTAATAGGGAAAAAGGGTTAACGTACTTGATAAGTAAGCGGATCATGCATGTTAACGGATCACACCCCACCAAAACTACTACTTTAAGAACTAATAACTCAACAACGAATTAAAATTATTATTATTAAACTAAATTAAGTTGAATTAAATCTAAGTGGACACGTACGAGCCGTGTGTTCGAGCGATTTACACATACTACACGTCCGCGGCGCGCGGATTCGTCCCTCTTCAACCCCACCCGTAGACTGACCCGTAGGCTCTGTATTTGTAATTACAGATTGATTTAAGCCCTCTTGTATTGTTAAAACACCCCCCGTAGCAATATATGACCTCCGTATAGCTCTCTTCTTCTTTTGGCGTTTATTTGCGGCCCGTAGCTTTTTGTTTTCGTCCGCAAGAAGAACCGCAGAATACATAGCCATTTAATAACCTTTAATTAATTATTAAATCGCACGGTCTGTAAAGCTAGAAGAACCAGCCGTACGACGTTATACAAAGTCTCCAATTGCCTTAGCTTGTAATTCTAACTCTTATATATTATGTGGCGTCTTTAGGACCTAAGTCGCTTATTCGGTCGCGGGAGGAGGAGAAGGGGTAGGCGTCCGTAATTAAGTATTAAGCTTCGAGAGGACACGTTCAGGGTCGTACGGGACTAATCCAGTAGCTGCGAATCTACTACGGATTGTATTTGAAGTCAAAGCTTCTGTACGAGCTGTAAGATAAGCTAAAAGAAAATCAGACTTATTAATATAACTAATTCCAACTCGCATTAAATCTTTAATTTGACGTCCATACGATCGCTTTAAACCCGCAAAACAACTGATATTAAGAGGTTAAAATAAATGCGACGAATGTAGTAATATACAAAAAGTAATAATACAGTAGTCTTTGCAAAACAAGTCGAATTCAGGCGTTACGTAGCTTTCGTGTCCGTCAAGAATCAAAAGCCGATATATACCCTTTGTATAATCTTTTGTATACAAATAAAACACGTCCATAAGCTAAGTTAGGCCTAATTAATTAGTCGTCCAATTATTATCACTAACTGCAATTGTCTAGTTAGACGGTAAAGAGTCGAAATACTAAGAAGAGATATAAGTTTTACCTTTAAGTATAATCATCGAGGGAAGTAACTAACCGCTCGAATTAATACACTTAATAGCCGTAACCCATTCGCGGTTCCCAGGTTGAATCGTAACGGGCCGCAAAGCTCGTTTAAAAGCCGTAACAACCTTTATAGTTGAAATTACGCCCATTTGAAAGCCCGTCTTATTAAAGTTATAGATATCTTCGTCTTAAATCCTATATTTTGCGACCGTATTTTATATTAGTCGAAACCAATCTCGAATAACCGTAGGATCTTCGCAGAAAGCACGTTTATAGTCGTATTTTCGGTTATATCGAGTCCGCAAAGAGTCGTGACGTTGGACGAAGTTGTATGGCCACCGAACTCCAATTGTACGCGTAGAAGACGCGTCCGTACCGGTCCGTTTTTGAAGAAGTAACGTAGCTATATCTCGAATTAAAGCCGTACGGACCGGTAAACCTCGTTCGTCCATAGATAAAATCCAATTAACGAGCGTTAATTCTTCCGTAGCTGTGAGCTTGTGGTTTACGGATCGAATTTCTTGTCGTAGAACGCGTCCGTGGAGTCGCGCATATAAAGTTAAATAAGCAACGTCGTAGGTGTTTGCGGCTTCGCGAATACTCGTAAAATAGCTAGATTTGTACGAATTAATCGCAAGAGCTATTCGGCCTTCCTTAGAAGCCAATTAAGTGTTAGTTGGTTAAGACATAACTAGTTAAATGGTGTAAAAGTGGTAGTTTTGGTGGGGTGTGATCCGTTAACATGCATGATCCGCTTACTTATCAAGTACGTTATTAATGTTCTTTGTTATGCCGGCCCCTTAGCGCGCAGGCCCTGTAGACATGGCAACCTTAGCGCCCCGCTTCAGCGCTGTACCCTGGGCCGACCTGTATGTGGCACTTAAGGGGATAAGGCGACGCGCATAAGACCCTTTCCCGCTTCGGCCGCGGTTGACTGTCTTTTAGTCCCTAATGCAGATCTCATCCGATATTGCGCTTCGCCATCAGGCCTCCGAAATTTGAATAGCTGGCGATGTCCATGATTGAGCGGGGGGAAGGGTGAGGCATCACATCGTGCGATGAGCAAACCGACGGCGACGGCGACCAAGACCTTCAGGTTTCACTTGCTGTGGTGAGGATCCTGTGGACAAACGGTCGGAGAATCATGGGATATCAATTATGGAACGGCAAACTGATGAGGCAGAGCATGAAATGAGATCTCCTGTTTTTTGTCTCTTTACGAGGTGCATCTCTCCCACGGAAACACGGTAGTATGCGCTGCTGGGAGCATAAATAGTGACCTTACGTCCACCCAGGGAAAATCAAGTCGGTTATGCCTGAAGAATCACAGGCACTTTAATAGGAAGCACGTGAGCAAGCTCGAAGAGTGGGAACCATCAATCTGCTGGGTGTGCGACGTTAAGCTCCAGCAAAGACAGCATCTACACTGTCTCGCAGCGCTATACTTTGATAGATGTTGGCATTACACGGTACAATAGTTTGGTTCTATTTCTCTGGAATAGACGTGGGATTTTGTGTTTTATGGGAGTCTACTGGCGTTATAGGCTGTCTGACGATATTCTTCTATCCCCTTAACTGCCAGAAACGGGTCTCTTTAGGGGGGTGCGCTGAAGGGTGGCGCTAAGGTTGCCATAACTACAGGGCACGTGCGCTCAGGGACTGGATTAACAAATATCATTAACAAACCCCTCTTTTTTACCTTAAATCACCCACTTTTTATATAGTTATTATGCCCGAAGACGTATATCCAGATCCAACCGATGCGGGTACCCTAAGACCTAAAGCAAAGCCCTTAATGAAAAAGGGGACAGATTTTCAGCCTTTATAAGACGACTCTAAGTATAAATCGTAGGATTTCGAGATTCATATACCGGAGGACTGTTCACTAGATGATCCTATTACCCTTTTCACACAGTATTACACTCTTGACATAATGGATGCTATCGTTTTAGCTACAAACTCGTATCAAAGACCCCTACCTAACGATAAACTCAAGTCATACTCTTGTGCAGCGGCATGGAAACCGACTACTCGAGGAGAGATTTACTTATATTTAGCATTTTGTATTTACATGACTATTTATCCTCTTAATAAAATCGACGACTACTGGAGTATAAAGAAGCTTACTCCTTTTTATATTATTATTAAAGAGATCTCAAGGAATCGGTTTCAAGAGCTCCGGCGTCGATTTCGAGTATGCCCTTCTAATGATATAGAGCTGTTTAAAAGAGTAAGATCTTACCTAAAACCAGTAGTATTTAGCTTATTTCTTATAGACTGAGCTATTAAACACATATATTTAAGATACTAACTTAAAGATTTAAAAAGCTGGTTAAGATGTTGCTGTCGATGAAGCTATTAAGCGGTACACCGGGCGTTTTAAGTATGTAATTATTATATTAAACAAGCCTACGCCTACCGGCATTAAAATCTGGGTTGTTGTACAGCGAGGCTTCTTTTTACGGTGGTAGTACCACGTATTAAGGAAGAATAGTAGTATATTTGAGGTTCTGAAAATGAAGGACTTGAATGTTATTTAAGCTATGGTACTATATCTCTTGAAGCTATTTCCGAAGGCTTATTACCACGTCTATCTCGACAACTTGTTTACGTTTAATAAGCTCGCTGAATACCTTCGAGCGGAAGGCTTTGCTACTACCGGCACTTGTAGGACATCATCCGGTGTCTTACAAGACCTCATCGATTTAAAGAAACACCGCGAAAAGGGACCGAATGCTATGCCCTAGGGGACAGTTGTTTCGATACCAACAGAATCGAATATGGTCAATCAAACTGGCTTTTAAGACGGAGCTTTTGCTCTCGCTATATCCATATATTTCGATAGTAAAAAGAAGGTTTTACGATTACGTAAACGGCCGAAAAAGACAGCTGGGAATGCTAAAGTATCGAGAGGTCCTTATAGCGACGACGAAGCCGAAAAAGAGTTATGGATCCCAGAGCTTTACGACGCCTATAATCGCCACATGGGCGCTGTCGATATTGGGGACTAGTTACAGGGGTATAATGCTGGTTTAAGACGCCTTCGACGTGGTGCTATTTAAGCTCTACACTAATATATGTTATTGGTAGTACTTAGCAACTGTTACTTGATTTGCATGCACTCTGGCTATAACTTAGAGTCTGTCAACACCCGAAGTCAAGACGATTTCCGGTTGCAAGTGATCGAGGCATTAATTAATATGTCGAAGGATGCACCGGAGCCTCGCAAAAGACGTTATTCCGCCTTGTCTGAGGATACTTTCAAGGTCCTAGTTCATAAGCACGAGTAGGTAAAGATGATAACCTCATCGAATTGCGTTAGTTGTAAGGGGGGGAGGTTCTTCGATCCTCTATAGCGAAAGCGAGTTGCCTTAGCGGAAATTGCAGTTAATACTGGCCGGCTAAGTAAAAGGACAACTACTACTTTTGGCTGCAAGTAGTATAATATCTATATTTGTAAAGAAAACAACTGCTTTTAGTAATATTATAGCAAATGATACGATTTAGCTATAAAAATCGCTTTTTTAAGTGTAAGTGCTAAAACTCGGCGTTCCTCGCTTAATTAGGGGCTCGCTACAGGCTGTCTTACAGGGGGTTACAGGCTCTAAATTAACCCGTTCCGACTGGCAGTTAAGGGGATAACATTAAGCTCTTTTCTTTAGGGTTGGAAGTTAGCAAGTTTTCTAAAACTCCCCCTATTTAATCACTTTGTCAGTTGGTATGAGTCACTGTAGTGAGACATGCTAGTGCAGAATACCAATCTATCTTTGTCCCCTTTTTATGCACTATCACATCCGAGAGGTTCTTTGGTGCGTGACATGGCGCTAGGATTGGAGCATTGTATGCGCCTGAGCAGATAATGCAGCAACAATCCTTTGGCGCCCTATAAGCGTACAGAACACAGCCCAACCAGGCCAAAGAAGCCTCGAAATCAGCCTAACTCAGCAGAATTTTAAATTAAATTATTTATACTCGGATTACTTAATAAAAGTCGAGGAAAGTAAAGTAAATATTAATACTTTTATAAGTAAAAGAACATCTGCAAAAAAATCGAGAGGCGCCATTCTGGCGCTTTTGGAGCTAAAGTTACATGTCGAAATTGTTGGGGACAGTTTCTTATTATAATAAATTAAAAGCGCGCCGAAGGCGTAAAAAGCGCCGAAAGCGTCGAAATAAACTAGCCTATTATAACCTCACTTTTAAAAGTAGGGTTATATTATTTTATTTTATTTAATATATTAATAAGGTTTGTAAATGTATTAATAATAAATATGCCTCTTATAACGCCCGATTAGGGCTAGCGCCGGCTAGCGTGCGCATATAATTTACCCGAAACGAACGATTTTCTTATTATAATTTTTTTTTGCGTGAATATTCATAGCGTAAGAGCTTTAGCGAGACTGGTTTTTAAGACGTACCCGACGAAGTATAAGCGAAACTTAAAATTAACGTTAATCTAACCGGATTTAGTTAATAAAAAATCGCTAAAATAATTTTTTTTAAATAATAATATTTTAGCGTTTAAATTATATTTATAAAAATTAATTAATTAGGCTTAGCGTTTATTAAAAGAAACTAGCGCTGTTAATATCAGCGACCGATTGAATTTTATAAAGGCGGCTTTAGGCGTCAAAGGCGGCTTTTTAGCGAAAATAGCGAAAATAGCGAAAATAACGGATTCGATTTCTGGGCGTCTGCGAAATTTTTTGCAGATGAAGTTTTTAATAATATAACGGCGCGAATAATAACTTATTATATTATTATTAATAAAAGACTAAAAACGTAAAAAAAAAAGATTATAAGAATCCCTAAATATAAATATATATAAAAGGGGCGCTAATATAAAGAGCTACGCTAGGCTAAGCGAAGCCAGCCGGCTAGCGTAAGGCTCTGCGACGTGCTGCGACAAAACCAGTCCTAATGCGGCTTAGTATTTACAACCTCGGTAGCTTAACTCAGGTGACTACTATATGACTAACAGGTGATCTAATAGATCGTCACACGGTTAAAGTTTATAAGAGAATATTTAAATACGCTTTTAATTTCCGACTTTGAAAATCTTTTAATTAATATATAATTAAAAAAGAAAACAAATTTAAAGTTAATAATTATATTTTTAAGTTAAGAGTTATAATACTAATGTCGCCCCCTAGCGCAGTTTATTAATTATGTGTATGCTTTTGTAAACACTTACGTATATATATACTCGGGTTATAATTCTCTTTTATAAAAGTAACGCTTACTTTAATATATCTTTTAAACCCTTACTCTTTACGTTAATCGTAAAGCTCTTAAACTACGAAAAGCTTACTGTTAGTCCGTAGGGATTCTTACCGATATAGAACTCTAGCTTATAGCCGAAACGGTAGGGTTTCGGTGGGGTTCCGGACCGATATATATATATAAGGAGCTTTACTCTTATCTTAGAAAAACATACTTTACAATACTTTTAAAATCACTTAATAATATTAATATTTATTCAAGTGATTTTATTATTATATATCCTAGTATAATTATACTAATACTAATTAATAATCTACTTAAAATACTATAGAACGATAAAGTTATAGCACTAAAGAGTTAAAATCGCAGATAGCGCGGGAAGTCAAGATCTCAACGCTTCAGTTCCGCTTTTATATTTAAATTAATTAAAAAAGAGAATTTTCTCAGTTTTTAAACGTTATAAAAAGCCGAGCGTCTCGACGATATTATTAAATACTAACTTTAATATAACAGTTACTCTTCGATAATTATTAAGTTAATATAGACTTTCTTAATACAAGATTTTATTTCCGTAAACTTACTGAAATTATATTAGAACGGTATTGTTACGGAAATTATATCAGAAGTAAGAGAATTAATTCTGGCAAATAATAGAGGAGAGAATAAGATAAATATTATACTTTAAGCCTCAGAGACTCAGTTAATAAACGAATTCCCCGCGGACCTAACGAAGTACTTAGAAGACTTCCGTAAAAACTTTTATAATAAACGAGTTAAAGGAGAATTCCTTTTCTAAGACTTTTACGAGTTCTTTAGCGAATAAACAGTCGACTAACTCAGAATAATTAATAAACAAGAGAGATTTTATTTTCGTGACGCTTTTAGATTTTATAAAGTTTACGTCGAACGGTTAAAGAGAACAAAGACCGTTAAAACGTTATACGTAATACTCTAAGTATTATATAACAAGTAGCCGTAAGACCAGCTTCGGGACCAAGCTCGATTATACTCTAAATCTATACCGAAATACATACGAGACGAGCTACGGCCATAAGACGGGCAAATTAAGAGTTTTAAATTAATACGACTAGCTTTATAAACGCCAGAAGTCAGAATATTAACTCTAGGCTAAGAGACGTACACGCTACGGAACACCTAAGACGTTGCGACTCTATAATATATTATAATAGCCGATATAAAGGAAGATCTATATAACGTAACTCCTTCAGCGCTTATAAAAGTAAAAAAAGAATCGCCATCTCCTACCCTTAGCCTTATAAAAAGTTTACCCTAATAAAGACTAAATAATACTCTATTTCTAAACCTAATTCCGGCACCTCCACTTATCTTAAGAAACGGGTTAATACTATTATTTAAAACAACTTCAGAATTAATAAATAACGGTAAAGATTCGGACTCCCCTTTTTAATTTATTATAAAATCTTTCTCAGAATCCCAAACTAAGTCTTTAGCGACGCTATCGAAGATATATATTAAAGAGCTTTAATATAATAAGATAAAGGATTACTTGAACGAGAAGTTATATATCCTTATTAATTTCTGCTAACGCGCTAGAGTTTCTAAAGTAATTTAAAAAAGAACTTTTCCTTTTATAATACGAGATAAAGCGAATACGTATTATTACTATTACTTATAAAATAAGAAGTATACGTTTAATTAACTAATATAAATTACGCGTAATTATTTTAAGACGGAAAAGCAAGCTCAGCGGTTCCTTAGCCGGTAATTTAACCTCAGATTTGAGGATTTCTAAAAAGCCAATCGTTAACGCGGCAAGTCAGTACTAATTCAGTTAAAGAACTTCGCCAAGGAATTACAATATACATAGTTAAGTTTCAAAAATAAATATATACGGAATAATCAAACGCTATATAATAAAATAATTCAAGGAATATCAGGCAATCCTTTTTTTAAAATAGCACTTTTCAACGCGCCTCCAACTTTCCCTACTCTCATAAACAGCTTACGGAACGCGGTTAGCGTAAAAATAACGTATAACTTAAATCAACGCTATAAGCATTCCAAAACAGGCTCAAATCGACACAAAAACCACGTCGCAAAAAGCAACGCGCATTACTCGGACCGAAAAATCAAGTACTCGTCCGGAAATAAACGCAAAAACAAATTCAAGCTAAAACCTGGCTATTCCGGCTATATTATTTATAAGAAATTAAATTACTATAATAACCGTTATATAAACGAAAAGAGAGCTACTTTTAAAGCAAAATACTTCGCAAATCGAAAGGCAAAAGGCCTTAAAACTAACGATTCTTTTTTTAAAATATATTTAATATATATAAAAGGGAACGGTTCCGATTCGAACAGGATTTGGACCTCTTCTAAAGACTATAATAGCTACTATAAGCCAGAATCGTTATCAGAAGTCGATTCTATTATTAATTTAGATAATTCAAACGTAAATAAAAAAAGCGACGGCTTAGCACTTTATACGACTATATTTATAGTAAGTAAAAAGAAGTATAACGCACGGGAAATATTTCAGCAACTTAAGGAGCAAAAGGCAATTCATATTTTAAAAGCTATAATTACAAAACCTATTACTTCCGAAGTATATATAATATAATAAATTAATAAATTCTTCTAAAGTTTACTAATTAACACGGGAGCGTTTAATAAAAACACCGGCGGCATTAATTAGCTGCGGGCGTTACAACAAATCCAGAATATTAAATTTAATATAAGTCAAGCAGAAACGAGTCGGATCATATTCGGTGCCGGTTCGAGACCTTTCCTTAAAGTTATAATAATTAATACTCTTATTAATAAAATAGAATTTATAATCGTAAACGCGGATATACTGTTCTTAGTTTATTTATAATAGCTAAATAAACTCAATATATAATACGATAACTTCAGTAACGTATTAATTTAAGGCAAAAAGAAATACTTAATTGTTCAAAAGAAAAGTCATACGTAGCTTCTTTTAAATCGCTATAATCAACTTCTTAATTCTTTAATAAAGACAATTAACACGTGCCACCTCACAAAAACGGAAATTAAACGACTCTACAAGCGGTTTAACCACCTTATAATAACGCGTTTAAAACTCTTATTAAATTAAGCCGGTTATAATCCTAATTCCGAAATAATAAAAAAGGTTAAAAAGCTATATAAACACTGCCAAAAGTATAAAAAGGCTCTACAAAAGTTCAAATTCAAATTAAAAAATAACGTTAACTTTAACCATATAATCTACGTTAATATAATCTAGCTAAGGGCTAAATAAGTCCTTTATATAATCGACGAGAGCACGGGATTTAATTAAACAAAACTACTCCGAAAGGCCACCGAATCGGCTACAGCTCGGTTTATATTTAACGCACTCAGGTCGGCATAAATAAATACTTACCTCGGCCCTCCTAATTACGTAATCTACGATTATAAAACTAATTTTAATTCAAAAAAGTTCAGGAGCTTTTTAAGATTAATAAAGACGACGCCGAAACTCGTGTTTATAAAGGTATATTATTTTATTAAAAAAGTAGAACAATTCCATCGCCTCCTTCGCCGAGCGTACGAAATCGTCACGGAAGAGTACTCGGAATTAAGCGACGAGAACAGATTACAAATAATTATAAAAGCAATTAACGATATAGTGAGTTCTTAAGGCCTTATTCTTATATTACTTATTTTCGGCGCTTACTTTAAATTAATCGAAATAGACTTATTAAATCCGTTTATTAAGTAACGCGCCATTACTATTAAGAAAGTTATAAAAGAGATTCGTAAGATTTAAGTTAGCCGGCAAGTAAATAACGCGTTAAGGACGCGTAACGGTCCTATAATAATTCATATATATAATCTCCGAATCAAAGATTAAGTTATAATATAAAAAAAAAGAAAAAATAAAAAAGCTTATATAATTTCTTAAGAATAGAAGAAGAGACGTGTAAAATTAAGATAAACGGTAATAAAATCAAAACCTTTAGATTAACTTTTGTACGTCTATTTAAAATAAATATATCGAACGTTAAATCTCAAAAAGAAAATTTGCTAAAGAAGTCCCGTGAGCCGGGATCACGAGTTAATAATTTATCCGGAACGATACCGGAAACCTATTAAATCGCAATTAAATTACTTTTTATATAATTAATTTTAGGAATTTAAATATTCAACGATAATTTTAATATAAAAGCGTTTCTTATAGAGAAAGAAACTAAAAACCGAGAGCTCGCTATTAAACTACGAGCTAAAAGCAAAATCAAAACGCTAAGTTTATTATTCCAATAATTCCGAAGGATAAAATATAAGGTATTTATAAAAAAAAGTATTTTTATATTAATTAATTAAAGCGACTTACGACTTAAAGGCTATTAAATATTTAAGTTACGTATAGTAAACGAGATTAAAAATAAAAAGATTCTTATACCACGGGAGAAATTAAAGCTAATAATTATATATTTTAATAATAAAAAGAAAAAGGATATCTTAATATAATTATTAACAATTTAACGAATTAGCTAACGACTCCTTATTTACTTAGCGGCTTCTATTAAAATATTAAAACAAATAAGAAACAATACCAAATCGACCTTAGCGATCCGTAATATTACCCAGGCATATATATAAGCTAATACCAAGCTCCTTCGAAAGATCTTTACGTAACTATTAATAGAAATTACGGACGAGTTTCCTTATAAAACAGTATTTATAATAATACTCCCGTTATATAATATTCCGGAATCAAGAAACTATTAATTTAATACGTATTACAAACACTATTAAAAGAACTTATAAATAAAAACTTCCACGTTTAACCCTTATTTATTAATATTTACGCAATAAAACCTCCATTTTAAATTAATTAAAATGTAAACGAATAATACTCTTATTCTAAAAAACAACGAGTTCTTAAAAACGAAATAAAAATAAATCATAAAAGCCGGTTTCTTAATCAAATTAATATAAGTCCTTAACCCTTCTAAATCGGTCACGTTTAATAATTATATTATTATTATAAAAAGAAATAATCTTTATATGTTTTAAAAAAAACAAAAAGCAAGACTAAAAGTCGTTAACGTCAAGTAAGAAGATTATAAAAAGGCCTACTGAAAACAACGCGCTCGCGGAACATATATTGCGATAATATGCCAACTAAAAGCTACGTTTAATCTCTCCGTCGCGACATAACACCAAAATCCGTTTATAAAAGAAGCTAAAGCCTTAAATCTACGTCTTTAATAGCAAATAAATAACTAAAAAAGAAGCCTGCGGTATATACTTATCGATCTGCGGTCCGCTAAGTTATACGCTTTTATTAACGGCTCTTTTATTAATAATAAAAACTTAAGCTTATAAATCGGGTTTCTAATATTAATCGGTACCGAAACGGAAAGGAATTCAGAGTTCATATTCCGTAATAATATTATCTACGCCAGCTTAACGAAATATAAGAGAATAACACGTATTATTCTTACTTCCGAACTTTACGCTATAATAATAAGTATTAATATACTTATTTCTGTGTCGACTACCGTCGCTATAATAATTAATAAACTCGGTCTTCCACGCCTCTCTACCGTCGTCTATATAAACTCTCTTTCGTTATACAAATACATTATTAAACTCGGCATAATAAAAGAAAAACGTTTAATAATTAATATAATAGCCATTCGACAGTCGTACAAACGCAGAGAGTTAACGGAAATAAAATAAATTAATGAAGCTCGTAATCTTACTAATATAATAATTAAAGCAAATCCAAATAAGGCTCTTCAAAAGTTAATTAATTCAAATTCTTTTACTATTAAAATAAAAGGTTAAATCCAAAGGCTAACCGGAGGCGATTCGGACTAGTTCCGGTATCGTTTCAGAAAGTAATAGTTTTTCTTTAATTCTTAATTTCTTTTATATACTTACGCTCTTTTTATATTATATTTTATATTACTTTTAATTTGCGAAACAAGGAACGGTAATCAAATTCTCTATTTACTTTCTAATTTAAAGCATTAACAAGCGGTTTTATAACGACATTCCAATAAAGACCTGGCTACCGGTTTCACCATAAAAAGCTATTCTCGTATAAAAGTATAAAAAAAGTATCGCTACGAAAAGCTAATTATAAAGCCAATCTAAAATAAGGCTTTTAAAACGATAAGCGGCGAAGACGACGGCGCTTAACGCGAGCAGTTTCCTACTCGGCCGCAAGCTTATCATCCTTCTTTTTCGCTTTATCCTTATTTCCTCCCGTACTAGAATCTCCTCGACGACGCTTCTTCGCCGCCCTTATCGCCGCGTGACAAGAGAACTCCAGCAAGGCTTTTAAGCGTTAATATCAACCGAATATTAAGCTAAAATCAAAAGTACTTATACTAACGTTATTTAACAAGTCAGACACCTTTCTACAAAGAGTACAAGTCTCTTCTAACAACGCCACCAACGCCTCCTTCTCGGTCTTTAGCGCCTCCGCCGAGGCAACTAAATAAACGGAATCGATTTCGGTCGCGGCGGCGATTATAGCAGTCTTATCCTTTACTACTACGACAGCGAAGAGAGCAGAGAACTCCTCACTTACGTACTAAGGAAGCTAAATCACATATCAGATACGGAGCCTTTACGGATTATTTCCGGAATCAATTTCAAGATTCTATAACTTACGAGAACGCAAAAAATCTTCTATTCTGCGCAATAAGCGCATTTCTTCCCCTTCTTATTATAAAAGAGGCAATTATACGACGGAATCGTTGCTATAAGGCGGGCGCAACGGAAGCAGCATACACGGTGGGCAGCCCGGAAGACACCGGCAGAAACGGGAATTAGCATTACATCACTCGTTAACATCCGAATTACTACCGGATCGATACCGAATCGATCTTAAATTAATAATAACTTACTTGTTATTATTATTATTATTATTATTATTATTAAGTCTATAAAATCTGTCAGCACTTCGTTCTCATATAGATCGATAATTCAAAAGTACAGACTTTATTAATATAATTGCTTAAGAGATCAAGTCGATTCCTGAAAGAGATTTCTCCTTATACCTATAATCAATCGATAATAATAAGCACTTTAATAGCTAGCCGAGCTCCTCGCTTAGCCACCTATTATTCGCTAATAAAATTCGGCTCTTCTATTCCACCGCTACAGCCTCTTTCCTTAATATATTCTATTCCTTACTTCTTTATATACTCTTCTCTTTTACGTTTATAACTCTTATCGTCTTTCCAAAAGAAGTTTTACTTATATTAATCCGTAAAAATTCTTACCGATATAAAACTCTAACTTATAGCTAAAACGATAGGGTTTCGGTAAAGTTCCGGACCGATATATATATATAAAGAGCTTTACTCTTATCTTAAAAGAACACACTTTATAACACCTTTAAAATCACTTAATAATATCGATATTTATTCAGGTAACTTTATTATTATATGTCCCGGTACAGTTATACCGACACTTACTTTATATTTATTCGATAATTAAAAGCCACATTTATTTTTATAAGTTATTTTTAATATATATAAATTTCGAGCTTTAATTAAGCTTATTTAACTTTAACTTTATAATCTTCGTTCCCTTTCCTTACGCTTAAATCTTAATACTTTTTTTAACGTAATTATTAAGATATTATCCTACGACAGCTTTAACAGTCTTAACGTAAATATTATATACTTAAAGCCTAAAGACTTCTTATTATAAATAAATTATTTAATTCTTAACGCTTAAATACTTAAACTCTAGCCCTTTATTAACTTAAATACTTTAAATATAAAAATACTAATTAAAATCATTAATAAAAATCTACGGACCTCTAAGTAAATCGCTTAATAAAAAAATAATTTCGTTAAATTAAATTATATAATAAAAACGAACAAATATAATAAATAACTTTAAAAATAGGCGCTCGATTATTATATAATAACTACGTCTTCTTTAGATTAAATAATAGCAAATTTTAACGTATTTATTACTTTTCTTCTTATTTAATTATATAAACTTATTAAAATAACCGCAGAATCTTATTAAAAGGAAGCCGAGGCCGAAGCTAAAGCGCATATTATAAAGTACGTAATATAATAATTATAAACTATAATATATTTTAAGCTTTATAAATAAATTAAAAAAACTATAAGCTGTTAATTCTTTAATATAGCCGCTATATAGCTCATCGCTAAGAAAAGAGCTAATATTTAAATACTAGTTTATACGCTTAAAATAGTTTTATATTAAACGAATATAATAATTTAAACGATAACCCGTTAAAATTACTTATAATTTTTAAATATAAAAAACGTTTAAACCTAAAAGTCTAGATTATATAATATTAAAAGTTAATTTGTAAAAGAAATTTATATTATATACCGGAAGTGTTCGATACCCTTCATATTAACCTTTTCTTAATCGTAATTAATAACTTTAATAGCTTATAAACTTAAAAGTACTTTCTTAAGACTAAGGAAACCGACGAGCTCGAGATACCTCTTAAATACTCCTTAAAATAGTTTCACGACTGTTTTATTTTAATTAAGCCGATCGCTAATAGTAACAGCTTATTAATAGAAAATTAAAACATAATCATTTCTTTATTTTTAGTTTACGCTTTAATAATAATAAGACACTCGACTTAAAAGCTTTTAATTTATATAATACAAGATTAAACCGATTTAAGACAAAAAGAAAACCTATAATGAAAGTATATTTATATTTAAAGGATAAAACTTATTATTAGTCTCTCTTAAACTATACTTATCTTTAAATAATAGTTTATAAAAAAGTGTTTATTAAATATTAAAATAAAATAGCTTATTTAAACTTAAAAATGAATAATTAATATTATAATAAGATTCGGTAGCGGTTTATTACGCTATAATAAAAAGTTCTCCGTAAGTAAATAAGCTTAAATAAGCTTTTCCTTTAATTAATAAAATTAAATAAATAAAGATTTAATAAATTAAATAAAAGGAAGTTTACTTTTCCCGGAAACTTATTAAATAAAAAAAGAATAAGCAAGACTTACGCGTACTTAATACTTTTATTTAATTTAACTAAGTATTTAATTACGAGTATATATTCCTTTTAGAATTTACTTTATTTTTTATTAAACTTTATTTTATTAAATAATTATAAAACGACTAATTTAATTAATAATTATTTAATATTATTAAAAGAATCTTTTATAAAATCCACTCTTAAGGAATTAGTGGAGTGTAAAAACTCTTAATTGCCTATTATTAAGCGCGGAACTCGAGTCATAAAAAGAGTGCTTAAAAGTCCGAATAAAGAATTATTTAATTTTACGCTTTATAACGTTATAATTATGGAAAACTTTTATATTAATATTATTTTTAAAACTCGTTTTTTTAAAATTAATCTTTAGTTTTATAATATAAATTATACTTTAAAATAAAACGAGAAAAGCTTATTAATTAAGGAATACTATATAATATAATAGTTAAAGCGTAAATAAAACCTCATTTTCTTTAAATATAAACCACGTTTAATTTACTCTCCGAGCCCTTATAATATATTCTTAAACGTTATAAGAATTGTAATATTTTTAACGCTTTTTAAAAGAGTAAATAAGTCGTATAAATTATTTAAAAATTATAAGTACTTTAAAATAAACTCAGAGCGTATTAAATATTTATAAGTAAGTTATTTAGGCTTAAATATTTTAAGGAAATTAATAAGTATAACGAAAAATATTAAAATTACTAAAGTAATAAAAAGAATTAAATATAAATAATATACTTTAACTTATATTACTTAAGTAATTTCTAAACGTCTATTAAAAAGGAAATCTCTTAAATTATTTTAAAGAATTACTTAAGATTTATTTAATTATTTAAAATGCTAAAGTAATTACTTTTAACTCCTCGTACTTAAATGCGAATATAGCGGCTTATTTATTAATTATATATTATAAATAAAAAAGTGTAATAAAGTGTTTTAATATATTAAGAGCTTTAAAGCTTAAGTTTAAAAGCAGGTTAAACTTTTAATATATAAATTCAAATATAATTAAAAAAAGCAATTATTATAATTCGAGGATTTATAAAATAAAAAAGATAAGTTAATAAGCTCGGAATTAACCTCGAGCTCTTATTAACGGCAACTTATAAGTCAAATAGCGGAGCCGAAAGAGCTAGTTAAAAAACAATTAATAAAGATATTAAAATAAGACTATTAACTAATTTCCCTGTAGATTTAAGTATTAAATATATATTTATAAGGATTTATTTATATAATAAAAGCCTAAGGCAAGCAAATGACTAACTATTACTTATTAAAATTAATAATAAATAATTTTAAAACTATTTTCAATAATATAACTTAGCGCTTATTATAAGACTTACTATAGATTTTAGACTGAACTAAAATAGGATTTATATATATAACTATAAAGCGTATTTATTAATAAATAAAAGAGTTAAAAGATAAAATAAAAAGGCGTTTAAAATATTTATATATAAGTATATTAAATATTTTATAAGTTTTCACGCTTTTAATATTTATAAAATTTAAATGCCACGTCTTAATAAAATAATTATCACGCGTAATATATATTTTAACGAAAATAGCTTTTATATTACTTCAAGTAAAAAAGCAAATATTAAAATTTAAATAGCCCGGTCTATTTATAATCTTATTAAAGAGGATAAGTTTATCGTAAACTAAGCTAGAATTATTAAGAATATTATTAAAAATATAATTATTAAAAACAATAATACGAATCTCTTAAGTAAAGACTTGTTTTAATTATATATTAAACGAATTTAAAGATTAATTAAAAGCTTTAAAAGTTAAAACTCAGAGGTAAAAGAGTATATTAATAGCTTAAATATAATAAATAAACTTTTAACTTTAAAATATACTTTTACTTTAAAGGGCCCTCTTAAATAAAGTAAAGAATTAAAAAAAAAGTACTTTGAATTAAAAGTTTATTTTGGGCATAAAATAAGACTTAAAAGCATTCGACTTACGTAAGGGTATATAATTTATTAATCGAGATTCGAACGTATTATAAAATTAAGCGCGGGATTCGCCTTAATTATTACGTATTAAGATTTAAATATTATTAAGACCTTAATTATAAGAGGAAACTCCGGTAATAATTTTAATATTATATCCTTAAACTAAAATATAAAGTGCTCGGACGACGGAAGCAGAATAAACGAGAGTAACATATTCTTAAACTATAATAAAAGAAGCTTAATTAAAATTAAATATATTTATTAAAAGCTCCGCAAAAGTAAAAAAGCTAATTAAAAGTAAAAGAAAAAAAGGAAAACTATAAAAAGATTAAAATAATAAAGTATTTATAATATTTATAATTATTTTTAAATAAATATACCTTAATAAAAGCAACTTTAAACTCAGGAGTAAGCTTAATCTTAAGAGTAATTAAATCCTCGACTAATATTATAATCTTTAGTTTAAAATAAATTAAATACTTTAAGGGCTTATACTTAATTAATATATATTATTAAAAGAGTAAAATAACTTTCGAGATTTAAAGAAAACTATATATTATATAATTATAATAGTAATATAATCGAGCCGCAAATTATTAAAAGAAAAGATTTTACTTTTAAAAATTAAAGTTTAAGATTTTTTACTTAAATTAAAATAATAAAGCGATCTTAAGAATTACTTAATAAAAGAGTAATTTAAAGAAGATATAAATCCTGAATTATTATACGAGGTAATCTTTAAAATAAATTAATAATTGTCTTTATATACGCTAACACGCTCTTAATTAAATCCTTTTACATTACTATAGCGCTTATAGCTTATTTTAATTTAAAAGTTAAGTGCTTCGACGTAATTAATACGTTTATTAACGCTCTTTAAAATATAAACGACGAAATTATATATTATAAATTCCCTTTAGGTTTTAATAAGCTTAAACATATATTATAAGTTAATCGCGTTCTTTACGGGATACGTGATTCTTTGTATTTATAATATAAGTATATTAATAAAACGTTAATAAATTTAAGGTTGATTTTATACTTAAAAGAATTATATATATTCACAGACTTTACTTATAAAATCCTTATTCTCTTTTATATAAATAACATTTAAATACTCTACTACCGAGACAACTTAAAACTTAAATAATATTTTATTAAATAATTAAATTAAGCGTATAATATATATAATCTTAAAAATATTAAATAATTCCTAAGAATTAAAATAATATATAATAAAAAGCGTAAGACTATCTTCTTAATTTATAATTAATATATTAAGAAAATTACTCGAAAGTTTAAGTAAGTTAATAAGAGATGTCCTACGACACCGCTCCTTTAAATCGATTTTATTAAGTATAAGGAATAAGTTTTAAAAAAATATATATTAAAGCTTATTAAAAAAGAGTTAAGTCGGTATTATATATAATAATTATTATAAAACTAGACGTAGCTTTTACGATTGTTTAGCTTTTATAATTCGCAATAAATCTTAATCTAGAGTATTTTATAATTATATATTAGCTTATTTGCTATTTATTTAATACGCGCTTTTTAAGAATTATATATAAAAGTAATTAATAAAGAGCGCTTTATATTACTTTAAATATATCTTTTACGGATAACGTCAAAACTTAAAAGTCATTTTAAGGTTATATAATTTTTTTATTTAGCGGGTTAGTAATTTAAAAAGCATTAAGGCAATTTACAATTATTACGTCGATTATTAAAGCGGAATTATTAATATTAAAGTATACTGGAAAAGAAGCTATAATTCTTTAACGATTTTTTTAAGACTTAGCTCTTAATATTAATAAGACTTAAGAGATCTTTTGTAATAATTAATAAACGATTAGATTAATTGTGAATAATATTAAGAGAATTATTAAGTTTTATTATATAAATATTTAAAATATATAGCTTAAGTAAAAGTATACTTATAAATTATTTAAAGTAATATATCTTTTAATTATTAATATACTTATTAATAAGCTTATAAAGAATTTATCTCGCCAGAAATTCGAGCTTTTTAAAGCACTTTTAAGCTTTACTAGTTATCGATTAAAAGTTAAAGAGCTTTAAATATATTTATTAAAAGTATATTAAGAAAATCTTTATATAATCTTTTATTTATAAAACCTTTTTAATTTAATATTTTAAGTATTCACGCTTTAAAAACGCTAAGACAAACGCTAAATCCAGCCCGAGCTTAAGTAAAGTCAATTTAAATCCGGCCCGAGCTTAAATAAAGTCCGTTTAAATTTAATCCGAGCTTATAAATAATTTATTAAAAGCGTAAAAGAATTTACTTTAAACTTAAATTAATAAATAACTATTATCTTTAAGACTTTCTCGAACTTCTTTAAATCTTATATAAGATTATTAAACTTCGCTAAAGATCTCGTATTAATACTAATATTATTATTAAAGTTATCTTTTTTATTACGTTTTAAATTTAACTTTTAAAAGCGTATTAGAAGATTTAATTTTATATTTTCGTTAAATGTTTTATTATTTATTAAGTCTTTTATTAAGGCTTTTAAAATAGTTTTATACTTCTTAATACTTTGTGAATCAGTTAATAAAATGCTTGATTAATTATAATGTGATTATTATACCTTTTTATTATTAAAGTTTATAATTACAATTAATCTTTTACTACACTTAAGTATATCTCTTGTGGCGGACTCGCATTTATAACCAGAAGTATAATTATAATATCGACTTTTAGTAGCAAAAGTATTAATAAAGTAATATTTATAATTATTATAATTATAAATAATAACGCGAAAATATAATAAATAAGAATCCGTAAACTCCTTTCTTAAATCTTAATTAATATAAATAAAATAAGTTATTAATAAAAAGTAAGCTTTAAAATAATATATATATACCTCGAGCGCGCTTAATAAAAAGGCGAGGCTTAAATAAAGTATAAGACGATTTGCGTTTCTTTAAAGTTAATAAAAAACAAGTGCGAGTCTTAAAAGCTAAAGGAAGGGCAAAAGAGGGAGTCGAATTAAGACGCGAGACGCGTAAAGTAAAAGAAGTATATTAAAAGCTATTTTTATTTAATATAATAACGCTTTTATTTAATATAATTAATAATAATAAAGTATTAAAAAAACGCTTAAGAGTCTTTTTAAATAACGAGCTTAACTTAATACGAAAAAAACGAAGAAGAATTAATTTATTATTAAAGTTATTAATAAGGGCATTTTCATTTTTATATAAGGAAAAATATAGCTTATTATTTTTAAGATTTATTCTAACGACTGAACGAGTAAGAGAAGGATTATTAATAAACTTATTAATAAGCTTATTATTAAACACTTCTTAATTATTAAACTCATTTTTAAGATTTTATAATATAATTATTAGCGATTAATTTAACGATAATAAAGTTATTTAAAAATAAAATTAAGAAATTAAATTAAAGAAAAACTTACTTAACGAGATATAATTTAATTATTAATATACGCAGTCGTTACTTTAAAAGCTTAAGAGGCATAGTTAGTAATCGAGTAGAATTTATTAAAAGAAATAAATAATTAAAAAACAAAAGAAAAAAATAAGCAAGTAGGCACGTGAGCATAAAGTACGTTAATATTAATCAAAGGTTAATTATAATAATATAAACGTTAATATATATATATTCCTAAGAGTAATTGTGATCGCGTTAATATAATACGGGACGCTTAAATTAATAATAAACCTATTAACCCGAGAGGCGGCGCATTAAATAAGTTAATAAAAGGCTAGCATATATTATTACGGCTTTTTATTATATATAGTAATCACTTTAAAAAGAACTAAATTCACTAATCACAGCTCAGTAACTTAATAATTAGACGAGACGGCATAAGATCTTAATTATAAATTAAACCTTACTTTAGCCTTATTTTTAAAACCTGCGATTTACACGCGTTAAACACAATAATCAAAATCTTATTTACTTAATTATTATAGCTTAACTATATATTTAAATCTTATTTATTTAATTATATATAATTTAAATACGTATTTATATTTTTATTTATTATTAATATTAATTACTTAATAAACTGCTTATATTAATATATAAAGTTCTTATATATTATATTTTTAAAGCGCGTATTAATATTTTTATTTATTATAATATCTTAAGAATATTAATTTATTATTTAGCGCTATGCTTTTATTAATAATTAATATATATATTTAAGGAGTTTATATTATATTTCTCGATTACTTATGCGCCTTTAAATAATAAGGCTTATTTATATAATAAAACCTTATTATAAAGGTGTATCGCGCTTTAGCGCAGTCTATTAGTTATATATATATTCTCGTAAGCACTTACGTATATATATACTCGAGTTATAATCTTTTTTTATAAAAGGTAACGCTTACTTTAATATATCTTTTAAACTTTTACTTTTTACGTTAATCGTAGAGCTCTTGAACCACGAAAAGCCTGCTCCACATCTGTCCGACAATTAATTATAAAACCTGACTCGCTTTATTTTGCTTAATTTCGACTAATTTTTATAAGAAAACACGTATATGCGTACCGATTCCGACTTTAAAAATCGTTTAATTAATATATATAATATAAAAAAACTTTAAATTAGCTTTTGTAATTATATTTTTACGCTATGAATTTACAGACTAATTTTAAATACTTATTAGCTTCATTTCGCTTAATTTCGGCTAATTTCTATAAAAAGATTCTTATATGCGCTCTGATTTCAATTAGAAGTTTGCTAGCTTCTTTCTTAACTTCTTTAAGCGAGATATGCGTTTAAAAGCCCTGACTTAGCTGATTAAAACAAAGCAAAAATATGTAATTCGGATAACGTTTAAAAATTACTAAATCGAGGTTAGCGCCGGACTCTAATTCCAAGTAATCTTCGGTATTAATAAAAGTCGACGAAATTACAAATAATAATAAAAACAAAGATATCTCCGGCATCTTAATTTAATTCTTTATAAAATACGTCTTATAAAAGTGCGCTAGCGTAGAGTTGATTTTTCACGATTATTTAATAGGGTACTAAGGCTCGGCACGCCTTGATTTTAACCCTCTGCCCGCTTTTCCGCACTTTTTTCAAACGCGTGCATCGCGAGCGTTTATTATTTTAAACTTATAAAATAGCCCGTAATTCGGCGATTTTAACGACTTTTTTTTATAATATTCAGATTAGTAATACGCGCGCCATCGCCGATCTGCGCCCTGATTCCAAGGCGTGCTCTTTTAGGCTTTCTGTTATTATTATTGCTCTTAATTAGTATAAGCGAGTGCAGATCAAAAGCAAGTGCGGATTTTCGCCCGCTATTATTTTTAATATTAATTAAGTAATAAATAAGTATAATTTATTATTAAGAATATATTAGAAAAAATTAATTAATTTAAAGATCTTCTTTATTTTATTATTATTATTTTTATTATTATTAAATGAAATATTATCTTAATAATTGAAAGCTGATTCTTTAGAATTAATTTATTACTAATTTTGCGTAACGTAATATTTAAGGAAAAATACACGTGATTCTTAGTTTCTTTAGCTTTAGGAATATAAAAATCTGGTGGTATTTTTAAAATTATATATTAAATCGAGTTTATAATTTATACTAATAAAAAAGAAAAAGTTTAAGTATTATATTAAGCTCTTCAAAATACACATTTTAGATTTATAATAGTTAGTGTAATTATATAAATATTAATTATTAAAAAAAAGGCAAGTTATAATATATAATAAATCTAATACTTTAATACCGGGCGTTTCTTTAAAATCGTGCATCGAGTCGAATATTAAAGCTAAGATAAAAAAATAAAAAAAAAAATATAAATTAATCGTTTAATTAAACTCTTTAAAACAAACCTTTTAGAATTATAATAGTTAGCGTAATTATTAAGATATTAAGTATTAAAGAAAAGCCTAGATTATAACGTATAATAAATCTTTCGTTCGTAGAGGAGTTCTCTTTATAAGTCTAATTCATAAATCCTTGCTATAGCTTTCAAGTCGCATTACTTTGGAGAATCTATCCTTTATCTTCCTGAGTATTATATGCTTTTTTGTACAGAATATTAATCCGCTATACTACTTTCGGAACTTAAATATTACGCGTAAATAAAGATTATAAACTACGACCGGTAAAATAGCAGCCGATTATTGAGGCTGCCGAGGCCATCGGCTCCGAACTGAAGACTTCAATCGCCAAGCATGAATACTAAGCATTCAAAGGTATATTTGTCATCTAAGTACGCAGTAAGATTTTGTGCATGACTAAGTACCATTCTGCTACTGAAGTCAATTTATCAGGTCAGGTGACAAACTTAACACGTCAGCATGCATGCCTTGCTGAGAAGTAAACGCGTCTTCGTGGGGAAAATTCCTCGCAATATTCGACTACTACTCACTTTGCCTAAGCATGACTTGAAGATTATACTTATTGCGATCCAGCCTTTCAACGAACTACGATAGTATGGAGCCTGCCGACGACATTTTCTTCAGCCTTGGCGACATTCGGTCACGTCTTTCAGCTCCAATATGCTCGACCCTTCTGCAGATTCAAAAACATTAATTTTCGAAAGGTAAATCGAATGAATGGATCCGCAATCTAGAATGTCTTTCTATTCCTCCGAAAGTGGGTCAAAAACGAAGGAAAGGAGACAGTGGAGAATCCATCGAAGTCAAGCCACAAAAGATGGTTCTCGGAAGACATAAGATTAATCCTTTAGATAACTCCAAAGAGAGAGACTATATTGCAGTTTCCTGGGTGTGGAAACCTGAGCCTGAAAAAGAGCTTGCTGCTGTTGGAGGATATTGGATCGAGTCTAGAGGGGCGGGCCAGGAAGCCCAAAGCGATATGAGAGACATCGTCTTGGAACGAGTGATCAAATATGCGAATAGGTTGGGCTACAGACTTTTCTGGATAGACAAGGTATGTATCGACCAGCAGGACAAAGAAGAAGTGAAAGCTGCCACTCAGGCTATGGACCTGGTGTACAGCCTCAGCCAGAAATCTCATGCTATTATTAACAGACGCATTGGGACCGAGGGGCAGTTGAACCTTTTCGCTGAACTCATGAAGGGAGAGTTGGTGAACAAGGACCGCGACTTGAGCATGCTCGACAGGGCTCGCAAAGTCTTGAAGCTGCTAGATTGGCTAACGTCGGCGGGCTGGTGGCAGCGAGCTTGGACTTTTCAAGAAGATTACAAGGCTTCAGTCAACATGGTCCTACTCATTTCCCACGATCCATCGTTGGAGCGATTGAAAAGTTTTCAGCGGATTCTTGGAAGTGTTCCTGGTGAACTTTGCATTAATTCTACAGACTTCCGCGCTGAAGTGACGAGGTTCTGTCAAGCCTATCAACAGCGATTCGGGTCTCGTCAAGAAGACATGAAGACCTGCAACACGATTCTAGAAAGAGCAGGAAATAAACAATCCGACTCCGTGAGAAAGGCGCGGACGGAGACGACAACATCCGAAAGCCAATGCCACCAACGATTTTGGCCGACATTGGATTAAGGGGGATATCAGAACCGTGGGATCGATTGGCCATCGTGGCGAACTGCTGCAATTACGATGCACGATTGAATGCCAATGAGCTGAGCGATCGGGGATTTAGTCTCAGTCTAGCCATGTTGACGCAGCACCTGCTCAACCGCGAGGTCATCAATAATGGGACGAGACAGAGAGATAACCACTCAGCCACACAGAACATTTTTGACTTTCTGAAGAGTAAAAGTCTGGATAGCTTCAAATAACCTATTGAGACAGAACTCACCTTCATCAAAGGCTGTCGACTTCCTAAGGTAGAACTCGTGAAAGAAGGTGTGCAAACTCCAGGTCATCTTTGGAAGCTTGGCAAGAGAATCAAAGCGAAGTGTCAAATAAAGCTACCCCGCGAAGATTCTACTCCAGGTGGCCTCGAGGGCTGTCAAAGATATCGTTTAAAGCAACTAGCCTACGAACTCAAAACTGGAACCTATGGAAGTTGCTACGAGACGCTCGCAGATAAGTTCCTCCTCTACCTCGACGAAGAGAAGAAGTCAAAACGCAGCTTTGCGGAGGAATACATGTGCTGGATGGCGAGTGAGGTGTTTCACGCAATGATGGATTCGCGACAGGCTTTACGCCTGGGTCGTCTCGTTGATGGTTCCAGTAATAAAAATATGCCCTACGGTGAAATATTCGTCTGCGATGCAGATGAGGATGAGCAAAGGCCTGGGTACGTTTTCACGGCCTCGCGCTAGTCTACAGGCAAGCTAGGGGAGATCGACAAGCATATCTCTTTAGAAGTTGGGTTGCTGAATCCAAAGGCAAAGGGGCTTCTAAAGTTGATAGCCGAGAGATGGGTTAATGGCTTATACTTTGCTAGTAGACGGGAAAGGAGAAAGGTTATGTTTCCTTGGATGGATGTTTTGAAGATTTAATTCCCACAAGCAGAAATGTAATACTCTTTTATATGTGAATAAATATCTCAATATTATATCGCCGCGACAGAGATCAACATCTTCTTATTGAGTGCGTGTGGAATCTCAATAGAAACTTTACCGAGTCTGCTTTATTTCCCAGTTGTTGTTCAGATTCCAAATTCCGTTACGGCGAACGAAACGTAGGGTTAAGGGTTAATATTACTACTAATTTAGGCTAATAGCTACCGTATATCTTGAAGTAGTAGTTCCTGGTTTCGAAATGCAGCGGCACCATAATTGAACAATTCCTTGAGCTTGAAGCCGAGTATACAAAGTCCGTTAATACTTACCCGCAACTCAAGTGCCTGCTACCCTTATCGGAAGAGGTTGTCGCTCTCTATTGACTATGGAAGGTTTTGAAGCCGTTTAAAGATTACACTTTGAAAGTGTCCGAAGTTATACCCTTGATCTTACAAAGTCTCAATTTGTATTAGGATTTGGAAGCTCTTCTTGATGTAGTCGAAGGGGTTGGCAACTTTATAGCCCTTGATATGTCCATTCGAAATGGGTTCTCAGAGGCCAAAGCAAAACACGTTACATATATAAAGAAGCTTAATAATCAAATGATACTATTCGCAGCTTATAGATAGCCGAATTAGTTCTGAATTAACTATTAAACAATTAATGAGGAATGAAGAAATAAAGCTAATTCTTAACAGGATTGGATCATGGGGTTGAGGGATATGCGTAGGTGTATAACCTGCACCAACAGTACGTACGGCAGATGAGTTGTCGGGCGAGGGTATGGCCGGAATACTCCCAGATTGGCCGGTGAATAGTTAATAGGGAATTAAAAGAGATGGTCAATTCTTAAACCAATCGGATCATGGGGTGTAAGGAATATAGTGTGTACATAGCTTGTGCTGATGGGACGGAAAATCTGCTGTAAAGCAACGCCATGGCCGAACTACTTTCAAATTGGCCATCGAATAAGTTCTAAACAACTCAAATCAATGGCCAATTCCCGAAGGAATCGGACCATGGGGTGTGAGGAATATACATGGGTGCATAGTGCGGACAAGTTGGCAGACGACTTGTAAAGGGAGGGCATGGCGGATTATCTTGTCAATTAGCCATTGTATAATAAAAGGAGAAAAGAAACAAATGGCGAATTAGTAAAGTGACGAACGGTAGGAAGCAAAGATTTGGCCTGGTGTGATGTATCACAATCCGGCCGGTGGTACTGCATCGGTGAACTGCGAACCAACGCCATTGCCGCATCGATTCAAATTTGGCATTCGAGTGAGTAAGGTTGAATCAATATTAAGTCGTATTCATTTTATTTCTTCTGTGGAGCAGTGGGCGATGCCCATATATCAGTTGGTGCTTCGTATAGAAGACTTTTAAAGAGCGAATCCTTTAAGAAGCCAACGCTTCCACATCGGACTGTGTTGTCACAACTTTCATGATTACTGGCGACCAGGACCTCCCCAACTGCAGGATGCAGATGGTTGGGAGGCGAACATGGCGGAGATTTTCAGCTTTGGCGTTTGTGGCTGCCACCTGTGATTTCTTCGCTATCGTATGCAACTCCACTTAGGCAAAACAGAGACCAGCATACAGAGAGGACATCGACGATCTCGTTGAAATTACGGATATCACATGTTGAAAGCCTTATATTGCGGGTGGAGGCTGATCAAATGGGCAAGATCAAATATCGGACACAGCCTTGAAAGGGATCAATAATAACCTTTATAGACGGCTAAACTCAAGAGTGCCCGCATTGATATTATTAGTGAATATTCCTTCCCATATAACTACCGCTTCCTCTAGGCTGGGAGCCATTACCTTTAAGGTGCGTTTCGTGACTTGAAAACCGAAACTCTTCAATACAGCGTCACTCACCCTGTAGAAAAAGTTTCTCGCAGTCTCTAGGATCTCTTTCGCGCTTCCAAACTTGACGAACCTAAAGGTGGCCCACGTTCCTATCTCGGACGCCCCATTCTTGCACACGCTACTACTTCCATAACCCCATTCCTTACGCTCTCGGCTACCCCGTTGCTGTTTCAATAAGTCCGGCCATGCCCGTCCCTCTTTGCGAGGCAGAGTCGGCAAGCACAACAGAGAATTTACAGGCACTTATATCGCAAGTGTTAGGCTTCTGTTTGATTGCTATAATGGTTACGATAATAGAGCCATTTTTCAGGTAGTTTTATCGTATAGAAGTTTTTGCTCATAACTCTCATCAAAATGTTGTTGAATATCTATCAAGTCGAACCAAATCATCCGTCAACCAGTGACAGGACACAATGACAGTCAGTACTGATGACAGTAGTGCTTGAATATTTTGGAGGACTAACTGCAGGTGAATTGACAACCATGGTCCAAGGTGGTCTGACATTAGTCCGAGAGATAGATGCAGACTGTGTAATGCTTAGTTGAGCTGTATTTTTAAGCGATTTATTTTTAGTTTCAGCCACTCTAGTGGCTTTTAGCTAAGCTTCAGCCCTGCTGAAGAGGGGGATCTGTCAGCTCTGATAATGGCCTGTATGCTGGGGTGTTTTTTCCTAGGTTTTGAGGGTATCAGCGTTGTTTTTCAATCACTTGGTTATATGCTCACCTATATAATATTGAGCGATTTGTGGATCCCTTTTTAAAAAAAAACGGGTTACGTGAAATGTGCTGATTGGTCGCACCCGCCCGCACGAGCCACCCGTAGGAACACTAAAATCCTCGGTTTACTGGCCGGGAATACCCGTAAAAAGCCGTGACGTGCCTATAAACCTATTATCGCGTTTAAACGCGTTCTTTTCTAATTGCAATATAGCTAATAGCGCTAACGACCTTATAATAGACTCTTTTCCTTTAATTTAGTGTACTAATTATAAGCAAAACCGACTTACGACTGACTTTATTATTAATTGACTTAGTGCTCGATATAAGACGTATAACAGGCACAAAGTATATCCGCTATAAGTAGTTTCGGGCCGTTAATTGACTTAACTTTTAGTCGAATTGACTTCCACGCCAATCACTAAAGGAAATCAATCCTATTGCTCCTCGATAAACCTGTAGCGGCTCTATTATAGCTTTTACGGACAATCCGCGACCTACAAAACGTCGTCGTTAAATACGTGCTAAAATCGAAGTCATTCGAGCGCTTGCGGATAACCCTTCTCTTCTTCTTTTCCTTTTACCGACCGTAAAAAAGCCTCTTCCGCCTGCTTTATCGATTAAAAACTACTTTTCGCCGCTTATTATGTTATTAATTGCTCTTCTTCTTTTTAATAACCTTTTTTTGCCTTTGCCGACTCTTTTATAAGTAGTTCCTTTTGGTTTCCGGTTCGTATTTACGTCTATAGTTTTATTAGACGTTAGTTATATAACGATTAAGTGTAATTATTATATTACGTTATATTAAATCGGCGAAGCTATTCGCGGGCAGTTTAAACTCTATTATAAGAAAGGCAATATAATATTAAAATTCTTACGGCTTCCTTCGAATATTTTACGGAAGCTTTTAAATAATACGGACCCGCGAAGTAATGCTTTTTGGACGAGGATTCGCAATTATAACCAGGCTTTAGCGTTTACGTCCGTAAGCACCGGTAAAGACAATTATATAAATTTAAGTCGTAAAGTCAACTTTTTTACGGCCTATAGCAAGCTTTACTACTATTAAGGCCTCTTAATTCCAGGCTCTTAGGAAACTCCTGCCTTCGCTTAGTTATTCTTTTACGACTCCGATTATGCGATGGATATTCGCCGGGAATTCGACCCCTAACTTAATGCGACGATTCTTTGCGACTTATACGAAATAATTATAGACGAAAATCCGTTTATAAAGGTTTATAAGACTACTTAAGAGCGTTTACGGACGTAAGACGGCAACTTTCGGATAGTCTTTAGTCTATAAATACGCTTAATAATTCAAATTAAAGCTAATAAGCGGCGAGAGAACTTATTTATTATAAAAAAGTTAACTAGGATTTTCTTTAATAAATATAATAAAGCTAGCCGACGGAATGTAATTCTTATAGTTCGCGAACTTACTCGTAACGGACCGCTTTTTCATTAAGTCTTAATTACTTTAGCTGCGTATATGTCGTTATATTACGTCTTTTTCTTCCCGTATGACGAATATGAATGACATTAGTCCTTAGAGTTTTACGACCGCCAGAAGGTTCGTAAGTAGTTACGGCTTTTATAATAGCTCTTTTATAGGTTTCGGCTATATATACGGCGCCGGGAATAGTTCGCTTTATTTTTTGTGAATCGATTATTTTAATAATACGTCGTTAACGCGTATATTATATATAAAACGATACGCTTAAATTAATTACAAATAAATTAAACAAAACTTTATATAGATGTATATAATAAACTTATAGACGCTTTAATTTATAAAGACGTTAATTAATAAGAGCTCGGCCGCCGTTATATTTTGCCGTCTTCTTTTATAGGCAGGGATTACTTTATATAATAATTATTTTAAGATTTTATAATAATAATTCGTTTTTTTAAACGGTTAATTTTTTTATTATAGCTACGGTTAACTCGTAATGGCCTAAAATCTTTTATAAATTAAAAAAAGGTTAATAAGCTACAGACTGGTTTAATTTAATTATACGCGTGTTTTACTTAAAGGTTATTAAGTTATTAAGTAATATTAAAAGAGGGCTTTTTAAGAAATACGTTACTTACGTATATATTATTAAGTATTAAAAGCGTAGTTTATTATATTTATATTTGCTTTTCTTTTTATAATTTATAATTAATTACTTAAGGCTTATAAAAGTAAATGAAATTATGTTTACGGAGCTTTTGGACGAGGCTATAAATCTTATAAGCAAGTTAAGGGACTTGATTTTAACGTATATAATTTACGGATTTTATAAGTAAGACTTTTTTACCGCTTTTTATATAACTTATAAATATATTAATAGTCCGTTAATATATTAAAAGCGATTTCTAAATAAATTTTAGCCGTTAACTTAAGTTAATAATAATAAGTACCTTAAATACCGCCGTATAAATAAAGGCTGAACCTTTACGGTCCGTAAAAATGGTCGAGACGTCACGTTAAATAATTATTAAATAATATTATATAACTTATATCTTTTTAATATGTTCCGAGCGTATATTAACGTCGAGGTTTACGGATTTATTTAAGTTATTAAGTATATTTATAAGTACGTATATAAAAGTGTAAACCGTATAATTTTAATAATCTTAAATATAAATAATAAGATTATTCGTTATGTATAAATATAATACGTAAGTCCTTGGGAAGCGATTTAGCGGTTATTTAAGTTCTTTACTTATTAAGAGTACCCTTTAGTTTATTACTTTACGGTTCACTTAAAAGGAGAATAAGTTATATATTTTCTAAATAATATTTTACTTAATAAACTAGTCGTAAAACGAAATACGGCCTGTTTTACGCTTATAGCCTACTTTAAATATAATACGGACCACCTAGACGAAGGCCCTTAGCTTTACTTTGAGTTTCCGGCTTATTACGTATGAAATTAACGGCTTCACAAATAGTCCCCTCGTAAGAAAGGCGAAAATCGAATTAATTAAATATATTATTATAGCCTCGTTTTAGGTAAGCGTTTTTATTTACGGTTACTTCTTACGGTCGTCCGTGGCGCTAAGTCGTTTAAGGACTTATATTATTACGAAGGTGTTATATATTAAACGTATAAAGTTACTTATATTACGCGCGGGCTAGCCGAAAATAATTAAGAGTAATATAATTGTTTCGACGAGGTGGTCTTCTTTACTTTTAGTTATAATTTACGGACGCTTTTTTTAACCGGGATTTGCTAATGAGAGATTACGAATCCGTAAGTTATTTAAAAGAAATATAAAGTGCACTTTTATAACGACTTAACTCACCGATTAAGTTTAAAATTAAAGTAGTCTTTATTACTTTTTAATTTATAATATAATTACGGCCTGTTCCTCCTCGATTAAGGACTTGTGGACTTATAATAGGCTCTTATAAAGTATAGTTTGCCAATAAACGAGTGGGATTAATCCCGTAAACACGCCGAGTAAACGACGAGAGTGCGACAAGACGATTTAGCGACGCGTGCTATAGAAATAATAAGTTAATTAAACGTGAATTAATAAGCGGCGTTTATAGAGATTACGAATACGATTATTATAAACTTATAAACGGCTTACTTTTATACTTAAGGCTAAAAGGGCTCCGAAAAGACGTTTTTTTTATAAGACTTTATATTATTATTATTAAAGTTAAGAAAAGACCGTCTTTTGCATTGCTTTTATAGGTATTGCGGCTTTATTATTACTTAATAGACGTACGTTTTACTCTTAATTTAAGATTTAATTAATTTACATAAGTAGTCCGTAAATAATAGTATTAAATAAAGTCTACTCGCTTAATTATTTTATAGCGCGGATTTAATTATTTAAGACGAAGTATTAATATAATATAAGTATTACTTTAAAGTTGTCTACTGCTTATTAATTAATTTACGGGGTTTTACGGATAATATATTATTTAATAAAATACCCGTAATCTTAAAAGGCGATTTTATATAGATTTTACTAATTATTTTAAATAATATACGAGTTAATATTATTAGCGCTTACTTATAAAAGTCGTTTATTTAGCCGCGACTAAAGCGTATTACTTTATGGATTAATATGCGGGTCCGTAAAGGAGCTTACTGTGCGGAATTCGTAAATTAAGTTAATAATATGTCGTATGATTTAACTTAAAAGTACTTAATTATAATTCTTAAATATATTTATTAATTAATTAAGGTTTTAGGCTTAATTAATTACGTTTACTTATAAGACCTCTTATTACGGGCCGTAAGAGATTTTAATATATTCAGCGGACGTTATATATTCTCGACTTTAAATACGATTATTACGGAGCTTAACGAAATAATTATTAACCGTCTTTTAAGTTAAATATAAACGTATTAATTTATAAATATATATATTATAGACGTAAACGTAATAGAAAACGAATTATATTAATTTCTTATAAAGGTGTTATAAAATATTAATATACTTTTATTACTTTTATTATAATTATATCTTAAAGTCGGTACGTTTATTCTCTTTTTACGGAATCTTAATTAATTAAAAGGTTTATATAACGAGTCTCGCTTAATTATAATAGGTTTATAAAGACATTATATTAAAGCCTAATTATTAAGAGGTGACTTTAACGGAGAGTTATAAGTGTTATTATATATTAAGTTAATTGTAATAGATAAGAGTTTAAGTATTAAACTTAGCCGTAAGTAGTTTCCGGTTTGTTTATGTTTTACGATGACGATTAATAAGTCGTAAGGTTAATTGTTTTATATAGTTAAGTTAGATTTACGGACGCCTATATTTACATACGGTCAGTTATATATTAGAGTATCGCGGACGTCCCGTGTAAAAAGACTTAGTGTTTTATTACTTATAGAAAACTAAAGTCGTACGCTTAATGTTATATTTTTAAAGGTATTAATTAATATTCGTTAATTAAAAGTAGTTTACGGTTATCTTATGGGTTATAATACAGGCCGAAAATCATAAAATAAGTTCGAAAGTGTAAAAGTAGACCGGTTTTCATTTTAAATTAAAATATACCCCTGTAGGGGACCCTTAATAGGATTTATAACTTAATACTTTTCGCCCGAGGAGACTCCGGAACCGCTTAAATATCCTCCTCCTCTTTATTCTTTAGTACCTCCGCCTCCTCTTTATAAAGAGCCGCTAGCTCTTTATAAAACTCAGCGAAACGGCGTGCCTTTTAAGAGGGAATACGGCGGCGGGCGGGGGGGGGGGGGGGGGGGGGGGCAGTAGCGGCGGCGGGCCGGCGGACTAAAAAACGGTTAATTACGGTCTAAAAATCTCTAAATTTACGTCTAAAAATATATTATTTATTAAATTAAAGACGCTTTATTAAAGGAGTAACCTCCGTAAAATCGTTACGACAACGGGAGCGACCCGCCGAAATAAAAGAGGGACTAATAGTAATAGTAATAGTAATAGTGGCGGCGGCAGTGGCGGCGGGGGGGGGGACTAATAACCCGGCTTACGGATTCGGAAATATTAATTACGGTTTAAAAAAGGCTAGAAAAAAGTTATATAACTTACGAAGGGAGTAGCGAGTACTTTTATTATTATAATAATAGTTTTTATATAACTTCCTTAGAAAACGAGGATTTTAAACGTAAAGCGTTTAAAGCCCCGTACCTTTTTAATAGTATTTATAACTTAAAAGCATAACTTGCCTAACTACGGATTAATTAATATATTTATATATTAATAATTATTTATAATAAACGAAAAGAGGTCCGTAATCGATTTAAAAAAAGGAAACTTATTAATTTAAATAAGTTGCGCCTTTAAATTAAAGGAGCGACTATTAGAAAAGGTACGGCCTAGACGCAATACGGCGGCGCGGACGGCAATTAGCCTATAGAGGGCGAGGATAGCGCGGGTGAGGTTAAGGGGAAGGGAGGGGCTTACGGATACTAATTAACTTCTTTATGGACCGTAAATTAAAAGGAAAACTTATTAAGGAAATATTTAAAGAGGGGGGGGGGGGGGGGGAGCTAGCGAGGCGGCGTAGGTCTGGGCTGCTAGAGTAGCGGAGGCACCGGTGGCGTAAGCTAAAGTAATTAAAGTAGATATTTTACGGATTGTTAATATCTTTTATAAATTAAAAACAGATTGAAACGGGCCGTAACTTACTTAACGTTAATATTATTTACGAAAATAAAATTTTATAAAGGGAAATTAAAGTTTATTTATATACTTTTAGCGTGTCACATTTTATATATTAAATTGACTTTATAGGTGTTATTTATTTAATATTATTATATTGTCATTGTTTGCTATTGTTACGGCCCGTAGCGAGGTGCTCTAGACCGTGGCGAAGCGAGGTCCCGTGACCCCGGAGCTTGCGGAGGGCCGTCGCGGACAAGACCTCGTTAGTCAATATACCTGTATTCTTAACAAGGTACACAAGACGGGATCTTATAATGCCGATCTAGGCGTGCTATTGGGAACACTAAGCGCAGTCAAAGACAGAATCGAAACAACAGCGTATAGAGCTGGCTAAGTGACAGCAATGCACGGGGATAGTTATTAATGAATAAACTCAACAGCGGTCATAGCCTCAAACAAAGCCTAGGAAGTGTTAACAATGACTACCATTGAGAACTATCATATATGGTTCATTAACAATTTAGTGCTGCTGTTTTATGAAGTAAAGAGATTCTAACTGATATCGATTGCGGTAACGCCGAGACACTGAGGTACAGCTGGGGATGGGATGGACAGTCACATGACTTTAAGTCACCTCGTTCCAATTGTGGGGACTCCAGTATCCCCTTAAGAGATAGATATTCCTTTCGCCAACTCTAATTAGTACTGTATTACGAAGGCACTCGGTTTTATGGTCTCGCTTAGCTCTATGACCCGAAAACATGCATTTGGTCAGGCTGCCTCGTTGGGCAGAGCCACCAGAGCCGACCGAGCCACCACAGCTTGAGCCAGGACCGCAACAAATCGCTAAAAATACGCTTCAGCAGCCAGCCCCATGGCAGGTGCCGCGAGGCGAAGTCCACTACCCCGCACATGATGGCAGGACTTGACCTCTCCCTGACAAGCAGAACTATGATGCCTGTTGGACGACTCTTAGGATTAGCTCACCTGAGGAGCCATAGGGCTAACCGGAGCTGCGCCGAAAAGCTGGAATTCCGAGTTTGCACTCATCATCTATCAGCCTTACCATAAAACATCTCTCCGGCTCTCGCTTTGAGGTGATTCGGGCGTGCGGTGGGAAGGCTGCTTCCCAAAGGCACAGAAATAGCACATGCATGGGAGCCTCTTTGAATTCTTGGTATCGTGTATAAAGGCAGGCGGGTTCTCAGCAGGTAGGACCTCGATCTCATCAGCATCAACAACATCTACACAGCTTCCCATTCCTGAACACCAAGCATCTGCTCCAATAAATCCAAGCAACACCTACCACCAAACTTCTGCAACAGCAGCCATGCAATTTCTCACTGCCGCAACCGCCCTCTCCATCATTGGCTTCACATCTGCCCTTCCATCACCAGCACCAGAGCCGCAATATGTCCCAACTGGCTCCGACATCATCAAGCCCACAACCAGATCCCAATACGAAGTCTGGACCGGCGCCGTCCACTACAGCACCCCCAACGGCAAGATCTTCAAAGACGGCCACTCGTCCGATATCACCACCCTCCTAACTTTCGATTTCCCCACCGCCACCTACGGCAAAACCTGCGAGTTCCACTTCGTTCTTGCCTCTGAGGCTACCTCTACGCTGTCTGGCAGCGCGCAATTCGATGTCTTCACTTCCCTCGCTCCTGCTACACATAGCACTACTACATGGCCCTCTGGCAATCTGAGAGACCAGCATGCTGGTCGTATGCAGGCTTATTTGCCTGGTGAGGCGAAGTGGGTTGAGGGGTTCCCAACTTATGGAAAGTCTTTCCCTTGTCCATCTGGACAAACTCTTGCTGGTGAATTGGTCGGCACTGGGGATGTGGATGATATTGAGTGGTTGGCTGGCAACTCTGGTACTTATATCAAGTACTATTAGATTGCATATGAGCGTTTCATTTTCTTTGTTGGCTTGTTTGGAAATTGGTGTCAAAGGTTTATAGGCATGGCAGGTAAAACGGCTTGGAGGGAACTTCGTGTAGCGATTTGTGGTTTTTAATCTAGAAGATTGCTAAAATACTATATTAGTGTAATTACTATGAGTTCTTTTTGCCTTATAATGATATGATTTTTTACTTCTTTATAATTTACTTAATCTAATAGCAAATGCACTAGTTTATAAAATAACCCCATTCTTCTAAAATTCCTCAATGACTTTCTAGCCCGCAGGACTTATAAGCCAGTTCATAAAATTGTTGGCAGCCGCTTTATTAAGCCCCTTGTACTGACCAACACATGAGCAGGATTCAATAGCAGATCACCCAGGTCATCACCTCCAGCCATCTAGAGGTCCATATTAACCTGTGCACTTCAATAATCTCTCGATTTCATTTTATTTGAATGGAAATTTTCAATTCATATATACGGTCATTCTATTCCTAACCCACGGCTCGACCGAAAACCAAGTCCCCTGATCTGTCAGCGTATATTCTTCTAACAACGCCGTCGCAGTAGAGAGCTTTGGCCTGCTCCCCACGAATCACTTCGGGGCCAGGAAGAAGCGCTCTGCTGAACAAGCACTCCTGCTGCTGCAAGAACACATCTACAACGCCTGGAGATCAAAAAAGGTCCTTAGTTTGGTCAGCTTCGACGTGGAAGGTGCGTACAACAGGATATACAAGGACAGACTATTATAAAGACTCGCAGCAAGAGGTATCCCGCCGGCCCTAGTGCAGTAGTTTAATGCCTTTTGCTTCGAACGCACCACAACCATACTAGCCAATGGCGACACGCCATAAGAAGGCTTGCCGCAGGGGTCACTATTTCATTAATACTATTCCTCTTCTTTAACGTCAACTTGGTTTAACACAAATTAAATGTAATAGGGATTAATAGCATTTGTGGATGACTATATCGCGTAGGTTACAGGGCCATCAGTAAAAGCGAACAAAGAAGATATTCAAGCCATTATCGACAGCAATAGAATGGGAGAGGCGGAGCGGAGCCACGTTCCAAGGGGATAAGACAGTAATAATCCATTTCACTAGACAACCGGACAGAACCAGTACCAGATCGTCTACTATCAAAGAAGTAATCGCACCAAAGGAAACCGCTAAGATCCTAAAAGTGACCATAGACACAGAACTCCGGTATACGCAGCACATTAGAAAAGCAACGATTAAGGGCCTTCTTGCCGGTATAGGATTAAAACGACTACAGCTAGTTTCTCCCTCGACTGCAAGGCCGTTATTTAAAGCGACGATAGCGCTAATAGTAGACTATGCTTTAAATATTTAGATAAATGCTTGCGGGTATAAGAGCATAGCCTTAATAAACAGAATACAAAGAATTAGAGCACAAGCCGTCACAAGAGCTTTCCTAACAGTAGCAGCTGCAGTTATAGAAGCGGAAGCCAGCATACGCATAATAAGCGAGCGGTTTGCAATAATAGCTACGAAGTTGTAGGTCAACCTCCGCACGCTGCCCGAGACGAACCCACTCTCGAAGCTGAACGCTATAAAACTCCGGAAATTCACTTTACTATTGCAAAGAATAGCTCACGCGTACTAAAACACGCTAACAAATAAGATAAAGGTTATTTAGCCTTATATAATAGCTCTGTAAGAGGAACGACTCTTCGCCGCAATTAAACCCGGCACGGAAAAGGAAGTAAGCGTTGCGAATACCATTCCCTATATACGAATTGCGACAAGCTCGTCTACGAGGAAGAGGATAGTCAGAATAAGAGGAGCTATCCACGACACTCTCGGCATTATAACAAGCAAAGAACCGATTATATACTTAATCACCCTGGGAATAAAAGCGGAACAGAACCTATATACGGCTAAACTCGCAGCGATGGCCATAATAATGAAGCATGAGACCTGGAGTAGAATACAGTTATAAGTACTCGCACGCCTTCTGTAGTCAATCGAAGGAAGAAATTACTGATCCTGTCCTCGTCAGCCTCACCATACCTCCCTGGTCCTCTTCAGAAAGGACCTCGAAAATATACCAGCTGGTTCGATACACGGAGTAAAGAATACAGTGCATAAGGTCGACCTTTGGGAATAAAATCAAATATAACACGCTCGGATTTAATCGATAAGCATCCACTCGCTAAGATATGCCGGCCGTTTCTCTGGGTGAGCGAAAAAGCTCACAAGGAGATACAAAGGGTCCTGCTACATGTTCTCTGCTGGCCAAAGACGTTCCTGGAAGCCTTCCTCTTGTGAAACCCGGTACCCTTTGGAGCACATGGAATCCACACACTAGAAAGTTTGGTCTCTATCGACGGGCAGTGAAGTAACATTCGTGAGGTAGATTCTGTTTCAGATGAGAGAAAAATAAATCCTAGCCCGCTGCTCCAAAATTTGACCCTCGGTAGTTGTGTACCATAACTCTCACATGTCCCATATATTCCACTGCTACTCCGAAAATGAGTTGAGGTAACTCTGTCCCTTCATCACAACTACAGCGCACTAACATCAAAGCCTTCTGCTCCTCAAGACTCATGGTTTCTTTTACGCGCTCGAAATCAGCCCCATCATAGACGTACCACCTATTCTCATCTCCTACTCGCTTTCGAAGACTGTGGGCAAGAAACATGTGCAGCTTCAAGTGCCTCTGGACATCGCCTGCTCTACAATCGATTGCTTTTTCCTGCGAGAATCAACTCGTTACCCTTGGCGATGTATATTATCTCCTTTACAGTTTGGCAACAAACTTTAGCAAGCAGTCCGACCCTTTGGGCTGCTTAGAACGTTAGGAAATGGAAATCCCAATCTCGAACGAAGCACAATTCTGTCTTCAATCATTTCGAAACTATGTTCAAACGCGCTGGTAAAATCGAGGATCTTGACAGCGCGATCAAGAGTGTACGTGAAGCAATGAGACTCAGGCCGCCTGGTGGGATTGATCGGGAAGAATTCGTTTCAAATTCAAGTGTCCAACTTGCCAGTCAATATGAATTTACGGGGCAACTCAATGACTTAGATAGCTCAGTAGAGGCTCTAAGGGAAGCATTGTTGCTCAGGTCGGTTAAGGACGATCAATATGCAACATCGTTAGGCAATCTCGGAGTTTATTTGGAACGGCGGTATGAACGTTCAGGACAGTGTAACAAATGAGTAGAGTAGTACTCGAGTAGTAGAGTAGAAAACTGTCGCACTGGTTCAAGACAAATGGAAGATCTAGAGGACGCGATTCAAAAGGGTGCAGAAGCAGCGAAACAAACCACCCCTACGAATCCTACGAGACTGTTCTGCTTATACAATCTCAGTAACAACTACGGAAGGCAGTACACTGCTAAAGGACAATTGAGAGACTTAGAAAAGTGCGATAAGGACAGCGGAGCAAGGATTGAAGGTTGCACTTCACAACGATCCGAACATAGCTCTTGTAATAAACCACCTTGGTCGAGTACTTCATGTTCGATATCACCGGACAGGGAAGCTAGAAGATTTGGAAGATGCAATCTTGAGCGCTGAGGAGGCAGTGAAGGTTCTCCCAAGTGCCCACGAGCATTTACCACAGTGCTTGGCCGCCCTGAGCAGTGATCTTGGGGCGCGATACGAACGGACCGGAGCTTTAGAAGACCTGAAGTAGGCAATTACGAGAAAAGAGCTGGCAGTGCGGCTCTCCTATGCAGATAATCCGAAGCAAGCCAACCTTTTAAACGACCTTAGCAATCTTCTGGCAACTAGATATAAAGCACACTGGCGAGTCGCAGGATCTTGAAGAAGCAATCGGCAAAGGAGAAACCTCGTAAAGATCCTGCCAACAGGCCATTCCTACTGTGTCTTATTCCTGAACCATCTAAGCAATAAATTCGCTTTGCGATATGAAAGAACAGATAGGGTGCAAGTCCTCGAAGAACTTGCAAGGGTTCGCGAAGCCGTCAAACTGACAGGCCTGACAACCCCAGTCTCTCAACGTGGCTCAGTAGTCTAGGTATGCAACTTCAATGGCGATATGAGCGCACCAGAGAAATGAAAAACTTGGGCGAGTTGAAAGCAAAGGCATAAGTAGCGGTGTGACTAATCCCCTCTGATCATCCTGACCTAGCTCGCATGATGAGCAACCTAGGCTGAGTACTTCAGAGACGCTACGAAGGCGACGGGCGAAAAAAACCGTCCATTTTCACTGGTTGCGCAAGCGAATCCACCCCACCAAAGTGACTTCCCCCACTATAGTAAATCACACCAAAATAGAAGTATTATCAATGAAATTCATTCCCTCCTTCAAACTCTATAATGAGACTATTGATCGCTGCTTGCCTTACGACTAAAGCGCGTATTCTATCTTGTGGAAACTTCTCCTATTCAGCTCTCCACGCGCGATCCGTCCATTCTATTGTATGAGGGGCATTCCACTCCTTTGTAATCGCTATTCTTAAAAGCATTCAGACTCCTTTTATTACGTTCATCTCTGGCGAGTTACCAATATGTTCAAGGAGTGGAATGCCCTCCTTTTCAAGCCTCCTTTGAGTCCACTTACTTGCGTGCGAAGGAGCGTTATCTTATTGAAAGAGATATAGAAGCATATCGCACTTAAAGGTATCCAGTTCGTGACGTTGGAGTATAAGCTCCTTCCAATATGGTATTAATAATGGCTTAAGGACTTCGTACGTATAACGTAAATTGTCGACTCCTCCTCGTGAAGCTCCCTTTTTAAATATATTCCTCTTCCAATAAACCTCCCAAGATGCACGCTTCTTTGGCCACTTCTGCCCTTTTGCATCCCACTTCCTCTCCTTCTCTCTCTCTTGAGCGTCAAACGCCGCACGGCATTCGACTTCCACCTCTTCCTCATTAATTCTATCCATCTCTACTTGATTCGCCTCCTTTTATTCCTCCGTCTTTTTGTAGTAGATATGGCAAGGCCTTTTGGCATTATACGTAAAGTATGCCCAGAATATAGCCTCCGTATAATTGTTATGCCGCCGTTTAATATAATCGAGGTAATATCTCTCTGAATCTCCTACTATCCGTGAGATATTTTGCATATCACGCTTAGCAAAAACGATAATTAATGCTTCGTCAGAGAAGATAACCTTTCGCTACTCCTCAAGCCCCTAATCCTTCCGTAAAAGCGTAATCTCAAGGCGTTGAGCTTTTTGTATATCTGTAAAACCGAGTTTCTTTACAGACTTCCGCCTACGAAGGCCACGGGCGCGTAGCTTCTTCTCAATCGTTCTGCGGTAGATGTTAAAGAAGACCTCTTCTTTTGATACAATATACTAAAGCTTTTTCCGTTGTGACTTATTTACCGTACAAGCTTCCATTAGCTTAATCACTTCCTCATCTGTAATCTTGCTCGGCCTTCCAGAGCCTTCTTTACGCTTCATTTGCTCTACTTGCTCTTGGATTGAAGGTAGAAGAAGCCCCTCCTTATCGTACCTAATTTGCACGTCAGCGGAGGCATTTTTGATGTCTGTTGCAGTTGATTTGGCAAGCCCTGCTCTCCGTGCAGCTTCAGCTTGGTAAACGTAAAGCAAATGAGTCAAGAATACAGCTTTATCGACGTCAGTAGCGTATTTTCCCATAACGCAAGTGGAGTTAATTAGATTAATTAATATTGGTGAGGGGAGAAGATTTTGGTGGGGTTTGCTAGCAAAAATGCTCGCTTGCGCAACCAGTGAAAATGGACGGTTTTTTTCGCCCGTCGCCTTCGTATACAAGCACTGGTGTGATGCCAGATCTAGAAAACGCCATCAAGGTCGAAGAACAAGCCGTTCGTCTTACGCCAGCTGATCATCCGACCCTTACGGGTAGGCTTATAAATCTAACCACTAAGGTGCGGATGTTGTTTGACCGAACTGAACGATCGGAATACCTAGATGGGGCAATCGAGCAGGCAGAGTTAGCAGTGAAAACAACACCTTCAGATCGCCCAGATCTGGCAATGTATCTGGATATACTGGGCCGTCAGCAATACAAATCGACAAATCTGCTTCCCCACGACAGAGCACTCGATTCTTGGCTACGTTCCTGGAAATGTGTGAATGGCATTCCATCAAAACGAATGCCCGCTGCGATAGCCGCCATCAATCTGCTCCAGAGCTAGCATGACTAGGCTCGAGCGAGCAAAACAGCAAACGAGGCCATCAAAGTCTTTCCCATCGTCAATAACCGCTCACTAGCGCTTGACTATCAGCAGGATGCGCTGTCTATGTTCACTGGCCTTGCCGCGACAGCTTGTTACTTATCTTTACAAGCCAAGCATGCTAACAAGGCATTAGAGATATTGGGGCTGGGCCGGAGTGCCATTTTGGGTCTTCTCATCGACGACCGCCGTGAGGTATCGGAACTCTTGCTTTCGTGTCCAGAAGAGGCCAAAGTATACGAACTCCGGGCACAAGTGAATGCTCCAGTGGAAGATATACCTTGGGCGGACAGAGGATGGCAAAAGGGACAATCTGGGCGAGAAGCTGTGATGAGTCTGGAGAATTGTATCCAATGTATCCGAGCTGTTCCTGGTCACGAACGCTACCTACTTGGTGCTACTGCACAGGAAATGGGTAAAAATAATTTTCATACCAAATTTGTATAATAAGCGAAAAATCGTATTTCAAATACTTACTATATAATATAACGTAATATAAACTAGCCTATAATCTCTAATCTTAGTCATATATATATATTAGTATTCTAGGTCCAAATTTTTATTTTATTTAATTAAGGATTCGTTGAGTTATAAAAGTGCCAAAATCGTTATTTTTGCCCTAAAAGGGTGGCCCGAATGGTGGGGTAGAGACTTACGTACTGGAATTACTCTATCCCAAGTCCCATCTATACTCACTAATACCCCTTGGGGTACATTTCTTTACCTTGAACACCCTGGGTAAGATCCGACGATGAAAGCTAGGCATGATCGCTACTAATAGGTCTTTCAATCTCAAGTACCACCAAGCGAGGTCTGAACCCTTTCGAACCTCTCAATCACATATAACAGCAGCAAATATGCCCCTCCCCGGGGCCCATGAATAAGCGTATCCTAGAGCCTTGTTTCACACACTCTCTCTCACCTTCTCCAAAACCTACATCTCCATCTACAGTGCAGTTAGCTTTCCCACCCAGCAGAAGCAGTGAAGCCCTTGTCTAGCAGCGCAATTAATCCTGAGTGGATCTAAAGTAGTGGGATGGAGGCGGCTCGGTAACAAATACAGAGATTTGTAGCGACGGCACGGAAGCATTTAAGTCATATGCCTCTACTTTATCGCTCGATAAGATTGGGTCCGGGGGGGGTGAGCTGTGGTGTTGAGAGGCTGTGAAGGAGGAAATCAGGGGAGAGCCGAGGAGGTGCATATGTGATGAGGCTTTTACGAGGGATTGTGTGAGAAAGGGAAGTATAGAAAGTTGTTTGGAAATTATGCAGCAGTGAACTACAGTTGACAGAGAGAAATTGACTACAGCTAAGCAGGTCTTACACTAGTAGATTGGGTATTGCCTAATTTTGATTCACCCCGGTCCAATGCAGTAAGCAACTTTGTTTCCCTGTGAGGCTGAGAGTAGGCTAATCATCAACGTGCATCCAGCCGGGGGTGTGCTCTGTATTGGGAGCTAGTGCTGGTGGTTTTAATATATAAGTCACCTGCGGCTGAGGTTTCTGCAGGATAGACACGAGATGGACAGCTTTCGACCCGTTCGCCCCGCCGAATTGAATTTGGCAGGTAACGTTGAATGAATACAACCCACCACTGGGAAATTTCATTTCAGTAGTGTAGCATAAAAGGACGATCTACAGATAATTGCATCTAGCGTCCCATCGAGATAGAAATGGTATGTCTATGATTGGGGGCTTCCCGTGTCAGGGTGTGAAGAAATAAATCCAACTTGGTGAAATCCTAGTATTTAAACGAGCAATAACCAACCCCGCAACGCAACTCATTACTTGAAATAATGATTTACTTGGTCCAATTCAGATCTTAAATTTCGTGTTCCATTCACTAAATGACTCGTAGCAATCGTGCGTATAGACTAGATTCCATAGTCTTCTGATAAGTTATATGGGATGCAACAAATTTGTACTCGCTAAAGCCACTTAAGATGCAAAGTTCGCTTAGAGGGGGGTACTAATTCCGCTTGGAGTCAGACATGATATCCAGAAGACACCAGCAAAGAGCCCAGCCTATGAACAAGTCTATCTCTCATCAGTTTTTCATCGCTTATCTTACATTGTCTTCAAGAAAGGCCTCAAAGATACTCCCCTCATCCCTTCTCCACTATATAGAGACCTCTAAACCACAACAAAAAATCAGTGTAGAAATGCAGGAATTCACATGTCCTTCAACAGTGCATTTATGCTCTCCCCTATCGAATTAGCGGTTGAATCTTCCCCGGCGGCACAACTCAACTGCGTAGTGGGGAGTTAGTCACAATGCAACGGTTTGTGGGTACCGTGTAGATGTGCCTTGTCTCTCGAGGAGATACTACTCAGAAGGGAGGGCAGCAGTTGTTATGAAAGTGAGGGTGAGGTGAAAGTGGAGGCGAGGAAGCGCATTGTGGTGGGTTGGGGTTGAAGCAAAGGTCAAGGAGGGTGAGCACTAGTGAACCAGGGATTTGGCCCCCTCAAGTAAAATAATTGTTGCTCGTTAAGTTAGAATATTTAAGTATGAAGTAGGAGCTCATTTTGAGAGATCATATCAAAACCGCCTTTGGCGCTGGCTAGTTCTGCACCTTCAACGGATGTCCCTCGGAGTTGTACACATATTTATTCCCATTGCCCGTGTTCACCTGCCACGGGGCATCCTACAACATTTATCGTCAGCCTCCTCCTTTCCAAGTTAAGTAGAGAAGAAAGTTAAACATAAGGAAGAGGGGAGAGGGGGGGTGGCACCAGCACAGAAAATAGAAGTGTAAAGAAGCTTACCCCCTTCTGTACCATATACAAATACTTCAGCGTCCCAAACAATGCCGGCTGTTGCTGCCTCGTCCACTCGGCTGTCTCATCAGGCTTCCACCCATCCAGCTTGTCACTGTCAACATTAACAAACCCACCGGGCACTCTCGCTGTCTTATTAATTGCCAGAAACGCTTCCCATGCCCAATCCCTCCAGATCATATCTCCGGTGGCGCGGTACGCATAATAATAACTTTCTGGTGTGGATTTCTGTAACGCGTACCCGTTAAACATGGACCAGAATCCCTTTTTGTTATACATTTCGCGTGCGAAGGTGAAATTATCGGGCGGAACTAAATCTCCAGCCTCGCGATAGTCGAGTAGTGCGCCTGAGAGTTGGTAGTCTTGGGGTGGGAGGCCGGTTGGCATGCTTTTCCAAATGTGGTGGCAGGTGCGGAGGAGTTTGGTACCGAGGGTGATGAGATTGTTTTGAGAGAGTAGCGTGCCGCCATAGATGAGGTTCCCGGCTGCGTGGCAGCTGGTTTCATACTCAGTAGTCTTAATCTCAATGTCGTCGAAGATCACAAGGAAGTTGAGGTTGCTTTGGGTTTCGGAGGGGCGGATGAGGTTGTTGAGAGTTGAGGTTGCCGCCTTTTTCCAGCTGCAGAGAGAAGGGCAGACTCAGCATGAGATTGGGAAATTTCGGGGTATGGTAAAGGGTGATTGGAATAAGTGAATCGGAAGGTAAACCGCTTACTAGTTTCCAAAGGCTTTATATTTTTTCGGATCATACACAAACATATTCAGCAACGTGGTATAATAGGCGTGATCCACACCCCAGGTCACATCGTCGTCGTACTTATATGCTGGCAAGTTCTCTCTTTGAACATAAGATGATAGAAGCCCTGGGAAGGCTTCCGCAACCGGTGGTCTCTTCGGTTTAACTAGCAAGGCTTCCTGTTTTTGTGCAATATTGCAGTAGGTAGCATTTCCTGTGAGATCGGAAAGATGGCACCATTCTAGGACCATCGATCCTGCGTCCGATAGGAGCGCATATCCCGACAAGGGAGAGTCACTAGACGCGTTTCGGTCAATCCATGAGTAAACATCGAATATGTTGTCCCTGGAGTCATAGGCATTCAGCATCCGGTTTGCAACTGTCTTGGACTGGGACAAAAGCATGTCGACAAGGGAACTCTTAAAGAACATATTAGCGCCCAAAAATGTGCAGACTTTACCGAAGACCGTACCTTGATTCCCAAGTGTTTGAAGGGCCCTCGGAGTAGATCGTAAGCACTCAACATGCTTGCCAGGTATGTAGTTGTGCCACCGGCGGTCGACATAGCCCTTCTGTAAGTATTTCCATCAACGGTGTATGTTCCGGACCAGAAATCAAGCCCTGAAATGTGCTGAAGAATTTGGTTGACTACATCGGGTGTTTCCATAACGATGGCCGTGGTCAGAGCGCTGACTGCGCTCAACCCTTTTTTGCAATGTTAATATGGCCAAAACACACTGAACTAAGGAGGTACTTGCCCCAGTGGTGACTATATAAGGGTCAGCATAATTGATAACAGCCTCTTGGATGGTGTAGCTTGTCATACTCATAATCATTGCATGGCTCCGCCGTTTTAGTGAATAAGAAATAGTAATCGCGGCCAAAGCAAGTTTCGCTGTATCCCTTCCATGCGTGGAGAAAAGCTTCCCGTACGGCGGCTGCCTTGTCTGTTTGCCTGATAGTAATAGCTCGCTTCGAGGAATCTAAAGAATGGCTTGATTCCGCGGATATGGGAGTGCTTGACACAAGTGTCGTACTTGTGAGAAGCAGAGCAGTAGCGTATGAATGAAACTTCATGGCGGCAATAGCCTTGTAGAAACGAGAGACTTTTTCAATTTGGATCTCCACTTGGATTTTAGGAAGCTCGAAGGACTTACCTTAGAAGAAATTGCGAATCTCTTATACTGAGAATATGAGCGTATTTTTCCATCTGAGGTAGTAAGGGCGGCTGAGGCAGCAATCTTGGCATTTTCGTATTCCGAGGTGGCTTATGGTGATCTCAGCCCAAAGTGGCCCTAGATGCCCGCTTTCGAAATATGCTAATGCACGCATGGGATTTCAATAGTTTCTGTCATCATGGAGGCTGGTTCCACCGATGCAAAGCACTTCAACACAATGACGGTTTACTTCTTGTCAGACAATTCAGAAATCAGGTTAGTCACATGTGCAGATACAGCCAATAAGAATACAGGGCTGCGTTATACTTTTGCATACGAGAAATTGAGGAGCTTGGCACTCACAAACTGTGCATAATGCTGCAACATTCACACTCTGTCACGGTAAGAGAAACGGCCAGGGGAAACACGCAGTCCAGTTAGATTGGCCACGAAGTTTCGATAATCCCGTGCATGCGCTCTTCACAAGATTTGGAAAAATAGACTTTATGGCACATAGCGACAGAGAGTGCAGTGAAAGAAACTCCCCGGTCCATTTACCAACCTCTTCCCTGTATTTTGGCTCTTTGTGGATAGATATGCGATGTGGGAAAGGTTGAGTGTTTGGTGGGTGAGAGTTGCTTATGGAATGCGGGGAAGCAGGCACGAGCGGGGCAGGCACAGGCGCATCTCTTGGCGACCGTTTTGTTGAAGTGTGGTGCCAGCAATTTGAATCCCCTTAAAATAGACAGAGTTTCTGGTTGGCTCCTTCTCTGATGCTAGAGTGATTGAAAATATGACTACTTACTAAGAATGCCTAGATCTTTTTCATGGAAGACGGTGTTGCGATTGTGGCCTGCGATGCCATATTTTTAAGTATGGGAATGCCAAAAGTCCCCATCAGAGATTGTGGAAGTAGTAAGTCATCCTAGATGATGTTGGGAGTAGCCTATGGTCACTAGCCTATGTTCAAGGGGCGTCGCATATCCGGTAATGCTATCGATATCAAACGTCACTTCGGCCGTCTTACACGGTATATCTCCTACCCGCAAACAGATATGTTGTGGGATTCTGTCAAGGTCATCTAAGAGTATTCTACTAAAAGTCTAACCCTTTTCTGCTACTGATATGGAGCTAGCTAAGTTATTATTATCGCGTGCAATCCGGCTAGAGCTAAGTATATTTGGACAGCTTAGAATACTGCTCGTCCGCTTATTAACGATATCGTGTAAGCTGTAATGACTTTCGTGCTTGTTAATATATTCTTAGTTTGATTGCTCATAGCAGTTACCATAGCACCCTTGGAACTGGGTAAGTTGATTGGCTAATTGGACATCAAGGGTGTATATGTCTGATTGGTCTTCTGCTTCGTAATTCGGAACTGGCATATTATTATCCAGAAAATCCGAATAATCGTGTTTAATAATAGGCTCTGCAATATCTAGTTCTTCAGATTCGATGTCGGATATATCTATTGAGGCTGAGCCTAGTGATAGGCTTGGTGGCGGAAGTAGTTGATCAAATTCATTATCCACTATCTGTACGACGATGTTTTGGGTACGATTAAAATGGCTCGGTTTTGGTAAGGCACTCATGGCATCAACCGGAGGCAATCGGGCCGTTCAGCCAATCAAAATTGTGCACGTGCACTCGGACCTTAATTACTCCGTGCTGACGTCGCTCACCGTCACTTTATTTCCCCGATACCGGGGTTTAGCCAATCACTTAATTGTGCTACCACATAGCTTTACTTTAAGGCCTTTGCCTTTACCTTTACCTCTCTCTTTAAGCTTCACTATGGACGTCCTCTCTGCCTTACCACGTGATATAGATCACGTGCGGCAAATCCTTTTTATCTTACCAGTACCATTCTCGCTTAATAAAGCCAATCACGAGCTGTTCTGGCCCCTTATCGATAACGCTTACTCTATTCGGCAATCAGAGAGTGTCGGCTTCCGAAAACGCGACGGCCGGCCCGCGCACGTGCGACATCACGTAATCTGTCGATTTAAGCGATCACGTGCCGTACCTTCAGCAAGTCAAGGCAAGCGCGCTAGTTCGACTAAGCGCGTTATTACTGGCTGTGACGTCAGTTTTAACCTTCTTGCCTTCTCTACGCACTACGAATACTATCCAAGGAGCCAATCAAAGCACTCAGATTTAGTCACGTGCCTTCAGCATTCTCATTCATTGGACGAAAGTGACGCTAATAAGCGAAACAGCTTCCTTCGGGAGCTCGTCGGAGCCGAGGTTGCAAAGGGGTATCCGCCGGCAGCTATTATTGGCTCGCTTACCGGAAAGGGTCGGCCCGATGCGCGCGCGCGACTAGCGGCCGCTGGCGGAGCCTACCTCACTCGACAAGACGTCATTAATGCGGGTCTTACGTGGCGGCTAGCCAATCCAAATCGACTTTGGGCTACAACAAACGTAAAAGATGACGTCAGTTTACAAGGTAGCGAAGCACTTGCGACGCTTGCTAGCTTAGGCTGGAAAGCGTCGCAAATTAACGCTACGTCATTAGATTACGTGGATGGTCGGGGTCTTGTTTTCGCCGATCCGGCTCGCTTATGCACGCTAGAGGCGCACGGGCACCTCTCGCTTATCGATAGCACTCACAAAACTAACCAATTAGAATAGAAGCTTTTTACGATTATGACGCGCGACCAATACGCTTGCTGGCACCCTATCGCACATGGTCTCTTATCACACGAGTTCGGTGAGCTTATCGCAGAGCTCTTATTGGCTATTAAGCAGTGGTGCAATTGGCAATTGCGCTACGTATTAAGCGATGACTCAGGGGCTGAGCAGCGGGCGTTTCGCTTAGCCTTTCCGGGCTTAGTGTGCGGGGAAATGGAGGTAAGCGAGCCGCGATAACCTTATTTCTTATCCGACCACTTATAACGCTTAGATCTCGCACCTACTTTGCCGGGTCCACTGTATGCGGACGCTTAAGCGCAAGCTCGGCACTAGCGCTGACGCCAAATCACGTGGCCACGTAATGGCGGCACTCTGTAACCGTCGGACCGAGACTGGCGCACGCGATTCAGTCGCGAAAGCGATTAAGGTTGCCGCTAGTCCCGAAAAGGCTAAATACATTCGTGATAATTGGCTAAAGACCTTACCGCTTTGGGCTAATTACTCACGTGAGCACTCAGCCTTACTACTACAGGTGCTAACGACCAATCCTAATGAGGCTTACCACCGCTCGCTTAAAGCCTTAGCGCGGATTACTAAGCTTACCGTACGGCCGAAGCACTCGCTTAGCGGTATTATCTCGCTTATCGCTCAATGCGATAGCCAGTATATATCACGTGCTCAAAAGGCAGCTTATGATTGGTCAAAAAAAAAGCTTAGTGCAACGCTCGAGCATCCGTGGCTAGACGCTTTTCCATATCACGTGCAATTACTCTTATTAGAAGAGATAAAAGGCTCTGAGAAGCTTACGGAGTCAGGTGACGAGTCAGGCCTTTCCGAATTAGGTAAGTGCGATTGTCGCTTCGCAAGATCTTATTGGCTTCCGTGTAAGCACGTGATTTACGCCTGGGAGATCCTCGGAGAGATAGAAGAGCCGGATTGGGCCGATCTAGCCGAGCAATTCGACGAATCAGGGTTCGAGATTTATACTAGTAAGGGGTTAATTGAAGCTAGCGTGGAGGAAAAGGCATTATCACGTGACTTGGAAGCGAAACTAGTCACGAGCGAGGCTTTGGAATCGATTAGGACCCGCTTTTTTGAGGTAGTTGAGATCTCTGATTCGCTCGACGAAGAGGCACGTGAAAGGCTATTACGTCGTTGGGAAGTAGAGCTGGCTGACTATACGAGTGCTTTCATTGGTCGGTCGGTGACGGAGTGGCTACAGCGGAGCGACGAGGCGATTCTATTTTAGGCTTAGCGCATCGGGTCGGCGAAATTAACTTCCGTTCCTGCCTCACCAAAACCGAGCCATTTTAATCGTACCCGATGTTTTGATCCTTATAGTTATCAAATTGCTCATGGTTTGGTGCTAAAAGGTCGCTACTCGGTCTAGCAATAATCGAGGGTCGATTAGGATATTGTAATCAAATTAGGTATTCCGCTGAGCAGCCCGCCGCCGGCGTTTCTCTCTTCTACAAGTAACCTTTGCTTGCTCACGCTTTCTTTCGGACGTATAGACTCGTTTTCGGCCCCTGGTAGACGTATTGCAGATGACATGACTTTGATATACGAGTCAAAGAAACTGACGTCCTCCTAAAGGCCTGTGTTAGTTTCAGAATTGAATGGAGCTATTCCTATAATTTACTAGTATGACCCCGAAATTAGAGGACCCTGACGCACTAATCAGAAATAGGGTAAGCGGTGACCCCGAAATTCGATAAGCGAAACACCTCGAAATCGATTCCCAGGACCGCGAATTTTACATTTCTATGTCTTTATAACGAACGGAGATAAACTTATCCTATTTGACAAAATCAGCGTGAGCAAAAATAATCACGTTAATCGATTAATAATCAGATTAATTGATTAGATTAGATTCGAATTAGATTAATAGAAAGTTATCTTGATTAGATTAGAATTAAATTAATTAATTTAAATTAATCTAGATTAATCTGATTAATATATAACTTATTGTCAGGAGCAGAATAGAGGGTAGGCTTACGGCTTAATCGGGCCTAGTGCGGAGGCTTGGCGGAGGCTGGGGATTCATGTACTTAGAGGGAAGTCACTCCTAGTCCCCTCTTACTTCCTTAGAGATCAGTTTGAATTACAACTGTCGTGGCACTCTACCTTATAAACCTTATACTTATAAAAATGCTAATTTAATTAATAAAATTCGGTTATTTACTTAAAATAGATATTGCTATTACTAATCGCTTTATAAATATTATTAATGCATTATATTAATAAACTATGAATCATGTATTATATGAAGAATAAATAACTTAAAGATCGATTTTACTTCGCTTAAATTAGCCGAGTCTTTACGACTCTTGTATTAATCGATTAACGCTTGATTAATTTGATTAAATTAGATTAGAATTAGATTAATCTAAATTTTTCTTGATTCGATTTAGATTAATAGCCATTAATCTAATCTAATCTAATCTAATCATTTTTTACACTGGATAAAATAAAGTCAGTATATACTATAATACTTGCTATAATTTCTTTTGTAGCCTAAATCTAACGTTAAAAGGTGGCTGCCTAAGCATAATTATATTTTAGCCCTTGTGAATAGAAGAAGTAAGTGTTATAGCTGTAATAACGCATACTAATAATAGAATTAAGTTAATTAATTTATAAATAAAACCCTATAAAATAATTATATATTTAAATTATTATTTGTAAGAGTTAATTAATATTAAAATAAGAGGATTAATATAAGTAAAGAAAGAATACTTCAAGGGGGAAGTAATTAGTAAGAGATATATTAAAATAAATTAAAATTCAATCTGAGATTATATTAAAGTCTATTCTTAAAGTATTATATAATAATTAAGAATTATATATAATATAAGATTATAAGCGGTTTTAAAATAACAAACGATTTTAATAAGATAATAAGAGTTGTTACGCTAAACTTTATTTATTAATAAAGCTAATAAGAATTGTTTATAGTACATATTTTTCGTTTATTATATAGGGACTACTAGTCTAGGCTTTCGCGTTTTTTTTGCTATAATTCCCTAAGGGAAAAGCTGGAAGTTGGGGACAGGCGTCAGTTATACGTAATTGCCGTCTTTTATAAAGTAGGCGTTACAAAAAATTTCTTAAAATTTATAATTACGGAAGAAAAAAATGAAGGAGTAAGTTATATATAAAATTAAGCTTTATAAAAGCTTATTTAATCTCGGTAACTTTTAAATAAGAAGTAAATAACTAAAGCTAAAAAATAAGGCTGTAGAAGCTCTAAACCGTATACAAATTAAAAAAGAAGTAGTTTACATATTAAATAAAAAAGGTTTATAAAAGCTCGTTTAATCTCGGTAACTTCTCAAATAAGAATTAAGTAACCGAGACTGGAAATAAGCCTTAAGAGCTCTAAACCGTCACAAATAGAACTAAGCGAGATATGCGGAAGAAGGGGGTTAGACGTTATTCGCTGGGTGTGTGCAAGCGGTAGAGGGAACTCCTTCGAGACTGGAGGGGCTTTGAGCGGTGACATTCTAGTCAGGGTTATTGGAGATCGAGTCGATGTCCTACAGTAATTTTTATAACTAATCTAACCGTGCCGTATTTCTCCTTGAGGCTGTCCTACTGGCTACACTTCCTGGGTAGTTCCCGTCCCGCCGCCTCCTTCAATGATCTCTCCTGGGCATTGGCTTGGTTTAAAGACCCTCATTGTCTTCAGGCTCTTGGTTCGAGTTAGAGAAACTCGAGAGTCTAGGTAGAAATCGACATAAGATGAGACTTTTCAATCGGTAACACCTGGCGGTAAACAATTCACCCGAGGTTTGCCTAGGGAACTACTTTCAGGCTTGTCTTGTAGAAGATCCATGGGTCTGCATAAATTTATAGAAAGCCAGCACAATAGAATGCAAGAGAATCGATTAATAAATAGTAAGCACAGCTTGTATAAATTCAATAAGGCTATGTTTTACAAGAATTTCGTAGGAACACTCTCAAAATCAACCAAAATCAACAGCAACAACCCTCCATCCCTCTCCGGTCCTCCGCTCGTGCTTCAGGTGCAAGCCGCACTGACCACAAAACTTATCAAGTCTATGAACAAGTTATCCATGAACCATGTTGCAATTCGCTGATGCTCCGAGTTTAGGTTGTGGGTAGGTAATCGAGTTAGGAGTCGAGATTACTTCAGCTAATGACTGGTTTCCGAAGTCACTGGGTGCCGCGACAAAGCTCACCAGCCTGCCTAAAACAGCAAGTTCGACCTTCTAAATTGACGGCTCATACAGAGGCAGTCGATTTTGATTCTTTTGATTTTTGCTTGAATTTCTTTCTCTCTTTATTACATAATTATCAGGTTAAGCGATGGCATGTGGCTGTTTGAATGGTGTTTTTGTGATCTCGTATGATTCTTTCAGCTGATCAAAAGGCGACGATTAAAAAAAGAAAATTGCGAGAGGGAAAAAGGAGAGAGGGCAAAAAGAAATTTCTTTGGACGCCTTGAAGAAATGGCCACTCGCGCAGGATTTCACTTACCTTCTTGATTGGCTGCGATCAAGCTACGGGTTAGGAGCAACCTAGCGTTTGTCCGGTTTCCCGCAGAAGTTGACAGCCGTTTAAGGATACGCAACAGAAGTATTCGACAACAGTACAGTAGTAAAGCCAGGAATTGACATTTGATCCACACCTAAAAGTCATTTAAGTCTAGAAAAAAGTCTGAGATCGCATCAGGCGAAGCATCACAAAGAATGTAACAAAGGTAGAAATGCCCTCAAACGAAATGGAAGGGGTGTGGAAGAAGATTCCGGGAAGTGGAGCGAGGAGGCGCGCTAGTTTCTGCGGGGTGGGAGTCGTATTACACCAAACATGTGAAAGGTTCAAAGTGGGACTCTAAAAGTTCACACAAGTAAATTTCATTGATTTTTTAGTAAAACTGGGGTGTTACGTGAACTAATAAAATATTCCTTCTTAATACGTAATACAAGATTTTGTGCCATCGCATGCATTCTATTGTCTTAGCTCATACAAGAAGAAACGTAGGGTATCTCTCCATCCAGTCCAGAGCATTGAGACACAATCGTATCCTTCACTTCAAACCCGAACTTTCTATAAAGAGGAACAGCCACAGCCGATCCTTCAACCCGGCATGGTAATCTTTTCTCATCGGCAAGCTCGGTTGCCCAGGCCAATTGAATAGCTGCAACCCCCATTCGCTGATAAGAAGGAAGGGTTGCAAGCATCTTGAGTTCTAAGTTAATGAATTGCCAGTTGGGGCATCATAGAACCAGGTTTGAAAGCTCACGAAGTTGTGGTCGCTCTCCGAGGATGCGACCTCGAATCTCAACAGCCTTTTGAGTAAACTGAGTCGCAAAAGCATCCAAACCTTCAGGCGTCGAAGGCAGTTTGACTTCCAAATTTTCCGGGATATCTAGGTTCTCTTCAGTCTCCTTTTTCAATTTGAATTGGACAAACTCCACTCACCCAAAGGGCGCTTTAGAATCTCTCCTGCGTCAGTAAATGCAAATCCCCATTTCGAATATCCTACAATTTCTCCGGAGTCTGTGTCAACAACTTTATTATAGAATGCAGAAATATCGCTATAATTGTTGGGCCATCGTGAAATCACGCCTGCGACTTGTTTGTCGAATAGCATGTCTGGAAACAATGTTCGCTGGAAAGGGTTGTCAAAGAAAGCGCTAATGTAGATGTTGGCGATAGCTTCTCCATCAGCAAAAGTCATATCTGAGGAATGAGTGGCAGTGGGCCGAATTTTTGATGGTCACTTGACTAAACCACGACTATTGAGTGGTTTTGCCGTCTGAGTCCAGCGAGGTTGAAATATGAAAAGAATGATCTTGAATTAAAAAAAAACAGTCTTGGAAAAACCAAGCATCTTTATATGCGGCTTTGATATTGCACCTGCCTATTCTAGGTTTCATGTGAATCTGCGGCGTAGAATATCCGCCGGCTGCTTCGTTTCTGTCCTAGGCAGTCAGCTGGAGAAGAAACGTTGATTTTAAAGAGGTGGAAGAGTTGTTGTATTAACTAAGAATGCAGAGGCTACCTTTCAGAGTAAGAGCGCTAAGAGCTGGTCCGTGCGCCAACTAACCTCTTTGCGTACAGCCTCATCACAGCTGAGTAATTTGGCCTTAATTACGAGCTTGAGAGGGAAGAGCTAAATATATTCATTTAATATTGTCAAGGAACGCAAAACAAAAGTTTCAACTCTCCTTCTCTTAATTATCGTTCGGAGTTCGCTTTCGATTGATACTCGAATCTCGAATTTCTACAAAGAGAATCATGCATCGCTATCCACCCCCACTTTTTTCGTCCTGCTTGATGATCCTCGATTCGGGGTTTTGGCGAGCTTGACTAGGCCATTTCACTTAGACGTTTTGTATGATAAACATTCGTTAATAGGCCGTATTTAGCTCAATGTAGTCGATAGTTGAACGGCCGTTCAACGGGGTAGTTTTGAGGCTCTTGAATCAACTGACGTTTCTAGAGCTAAGAACGAACTACAGTGCGTTTTGTAAGTATCCAAACGAACGTAACGGGGCTGTTACTAAGAACGCACGAATAAACGTACTTATAAAATTACCTTTAACGTCTAACCCCCCTCATCTCGACCACCCCCCCATTCCGACCACCTCGCTTAATTCCAGCTCTTTTTATTTAGGAATTAATAACTTTATATTGTCTTAACTTTTATATATATAACTATAGAATCTGATTCTCCTTTTGATTCTAATTCTATTAGTGTAATTTGGCGTTCTCTAACTGCAATTTAAGCCTCTCGAATAACACGTATTATCACAAACTTAGAATTTGAATTAATTTAGACTTTCCGTCTTTTTCTTAGCCTTAACTGCTTTAACCTCTCTTTTAGCTCTTTAATCTTTATATTTGCTTTTTCTAATTTATAATCCTTTTTATTAATACCTTTTAAAACCTTCTTAAAAAGCAAACGTTATATTAAAAGTTAATTATATAACTCACTTATTAAAGTACGCATCTATAAATAAATATCTCTTTTAATTTTAAGGATAGAAAACTAATTTAAAGAAATAAAGGCCTCCGGAAGTAGTATTGGCGTCTTTTAAGGCTTTAGAAGAGATAGATTTGTCGATTTATTATTGTTTTCTAATAATAAAGGACTTATTAATAGTTTAGCTACGGATACTGACTATAATCTATTATTTCTTTAATTAGATTTAATATTAAAAGGGATAATACTCTCTTAGCGTGCCTTCTAGTAGTAGATAAGGAAATTGCGTTTACTAAATAGAATAAAATCGAGTAATAAACTAAATTTTTAAAGCTCTTTTCAGTAAGCACGCTTTAGAACCGAGAAAATCGATAAATCTAAAGGTTATAAGACGTAAGATGTATATATAAGTAAAAATAATATATATATATATTATACTTAAAACACTTTTAAAGGAATTCCGTAGTCTTATGGCTCTTATAGCCGTCTAAAATAAGGAGTTTTATAAAATGATTATATAATTCCGTCTAAGGGATAAACACCTTTTCTAATTACTTTAAAGCCGTATTATCAGTTGTTTACTTATTATTAATTATAGTAAAGTACTACTTATTAAATACGTCTAATTAAGACGGAAACCATGATTATCAAACCGATTTTCCCTTATAAATTACCATAGGTTAGGTAGAAACTCTTATAGTAGAGATACACTTAATAATTATTGTTTATATGTAATAGTCTGTGCTCTTAGCGCTGATTGCGTAATCACTGCCCTTATAAGGATAATAAAAGAGAAAAAGTGATTTTCTTTCTTTAATAATTAGCTTTTATATAAATTTAAATATTACTAGCGAGTTTACAGCGCTCCTTTAGCTATTTTATTATATTATAATCACTTTAGCGTATTAGTAATTATTATATTTTAATTACTTTTCTCTTACTATTAGTTTAATTATTATATAATAATTTAAACTAAAGAATTATTAGCGATAGCCTTAAGTTAATAAGGATAACAATTAAATATCCCGGGATATTAAAAAATCGTTAAAAATACGCTAGTAAATAATATTACCGCGATATAAAAGCAAATTTAAGCTCTTAAAAAGCGGAATAATATCCTCGACAGTCTTATTGCTAAGTATTATCGAATATACGGCGATAATTTCACGTAATACTCTCTTAAAGTAGCAGCGAGAGCTTAGCTTCTTTAACTTATTAAATTAAAGACTCCTACGAATAATAAAAGTAATATAAAGAGTCTCTTAATAATAGTCGACGAACTTCGGGCCTTACGCCGAAAGAAAAGTAAATATATAATTCTCTTAAAATATAAAAGAAAAAGCTATCGAGAATTTATAAAGTATTTATAAACTTATAATTGTATTTTTAATTACGATTTTAAAGAATTCCCGACCAATATAATTAAGATTAAAAAAGCGGTAATATTATTTTATAAAGAACGGGCAAATACTTAAGAAAGATTTAAGAAGTAAACCTTAAAAAAAAACTTAATATAATAACTTAAAAAAATTATAAAGAATTTTTAGAAAATCTTTAATTACTTTTTATTTTAAAAAAGATAATTAACTCTTAAGCTTATAAAACAGCCCGACAAAAAGTTAATTAACTTATTCGTGAATTTATTAATTATTTAAAAAGATTAAAAAAATACCTCGAGCTTTTTATAAAGCGCTAATTATGAGATATTCTTTTTAATAAGATTCGGCCTAAAGTTTATTAAAAGATCGTCGAAAGTAAATAAGTTAATAAACTATAGACTCGTAAAGAAGTTATTTTTATTATTGCCTTTTAAAAAACTTATAATTTAGCGAAAGGAAATAATAAAAAGTAAAGAAAATTAAAAAATAAAAAATAAAAACCTTTTCGTAAGCTTTTACGAAAAGCTAGCGAAAAGCGAAATAATTCCCGGCTAAAGCGATTTAATAAAGTTAATTTAAATAAAATCTTAATTAAAAAAAGGTAAAAAAGGAAGTTATAAGTCGAAAGTTAAATACTACTTATATTATAAACTTAGCTATTACGTTAACGAATGCCTAAAGATTAATACCAGCGAGTCTAAAAATAAACGCCAAAAGAGCGCCTAACTTACGATAGCTTTTACGTCTTTATTAAAATCGACAAGTAAAAGGATAGAAATCTAATTAAAGATTTTATTAAATAGAAAATAAAAGACGCTAATAGCCTTAATTAATAATAAAACAGAAGATAATTTTATCTCGAAACTTATAATAAAAAAGTATAACTTATAACTCACTAGTAAAAGATTAAAGATATTTTAGACCCTTTTTAGTAATAAAAGTATTATCTATAGTATAGCTCTCGCTTAAGTAGAGATTATAAATATAATTAAATAAATAAAGCTAAATATACTCCGGCTAAAAGTTATTAATATACCGAGTATAATCCTAATTCTAAGATAGCTTTAATTAAAAGAAATTAACCTTTAAATTAGTTTTAAAACTAAATAATAAAAATACTTATAACTTTAATATTATAAAACTTAAAGAGTTTACATAAGTTATTAATAAGAAAAAGTCACTTACGTACGTTATAATACTTAGCTTTAATATTACGCGCTTATTAAACGCCGACGATATACTTATTATTTTATAATAATATTATAAATTTAAAATCGTTTTTTTAAAAAAAGAAAAAGAATAAGTTACTTTTATTATATAATCGCTAATATATTATCGACCTAGAACCAGGTGCGAAGCTTTTATATTCCTTAATTTATAACCTTTTTAAGACGGAATTAAAGATTCTCTAAAGCTATTTTAAATCCTCTAAAGTTAAAAAATAAATAAGGAAAAGTAAGAGCTTAATTAGAGCTCTTATTCTGTTTATAATTAAAAAAAATAATAGCCTTCGATTATATATTAATTATAAGGCTTTAAACTAAATTATAATTAAAGATTAATACTCTTTACCGTTAATTAGCGAGACGCTAAATAAACTCCGGAACGCGAAGATTCTTACTAGTTTAAATTTATAAAATATATACTATTATATTAAAATTAAAGAAGAAGACGAATAAAAGACTGTATTCCGCACTTATTATAAGTACTACGAGTATTAAGTAATACCGTTCGGATTATTTAATACGCCGGCGATATTCTAAGTATATATTAATAACGCATTAACAGGACTCGTAAATATTATTTATATCGTTTATCTTAATAACATCTTAGTATATTTAACGGATTTATTTTAATATAAGAATTACGTTCGTCAGGTCCTTAAGAGATTATAATAAGTACCGTATTAATTGTAATACAGCGCCACCCTCGCTGAACTCGCCACTCCTAATACAGCGCTAGGTCCTATAATATTATTTTAACACGGGTTATATTATATCGCTATAGCGGATTAAGAATCCCTAGGTCTAATACTTAAGATCTCGCATATTTTAAGTGTAAATAAAGGTATTAATTTTAATAATTATTTATTTATTATTCCTTTATAATATTTGCCATGTCCTGATTTTCGTCTCCTAACTCTTCTTTTAACGAATCGAGCTCTAAATCGGAATCAAAAGCACTCTTTATATCGTTGCTTATATTTGTCGTAATATTGTCTTCTTTTTCTTGTCGCGGAGCTTCTTTCTCCTCCACTAAAATATACGTGCCTTTAACCACAATTGTATCGCCTTTAAATTCGTCGTCGTCGTCGATAGGTGTGAGGTTCGCAGAGGAGGAGGTATAGTCGTCGATAAAGATATTTAGGAGGTCTTTAATCTTTAATTCGCTGTCTTTAGAGCCGTTAGGATTTAACGATAAATTAAGGTTTTTAAAGGTCTTAACAATAGTTTATTTGTGCTTGAAATGAATTTGTAACTAGGCTTCTCCCACCTAATTTATAAGTAAAATTCTACGGTCTTAAATAAAGTACTTATTATTATTTTACTTCTCTAGGTTTTAATTAATATACACTTCTTTTAACTCTTTAATTATCGCCTTTAAAAGTAAGTTAATTGCGACATTAAGCACTTAAACGTAGTTAATACAGCCTCTAAATATAAGAAATAAAGTGACGTTAAGCTTTAAAAACTCATCTCGAATCTGCTGATTTAGTCTCTTTATTTTTAATCTCCTTACCTTCGCCTTTATAGATTCGTTTACAGGGACTTTCTTTCCAGTGTATTTATGAGGGGCAAAAGCATCGAGGACAAGAAGACGAGGTTTTTAATCGAAGAGAAGGTATTCTAAAGTATATAAGTAATCTTATTTAATTTAATTAATAAAGTTCTCGGAATTAGCGTATACTTTATTGTTCTAGATTACCTTAACCGCAAGGTAATATCTGGCTATCTTAAGGCGTCGATTCTTGTTTCCTTTACCTAGTGTTACGATTCTTGGCGCCTCGTATTCTAACCGAGTGAGCTCGGCATCGCTCGTAGCATCGCCTTAGCATGGCAACCATGGCGCTAGGCCTAATCGGGAAAGGCTAGGAGGACTCTTTATGTATTTATATTAGAGCTCCCTCTTATAAAGAGCTTTCTTTTTTTCTTTATCTTTTCTTTTTAATTTTAAGTATAGCTTTAAGTTTAAATATAAAGCTATTTCTTACATTGTATTAACCTTTAATTAGCCGTAATATAAGAAAAGACTAAGAACTCCTTCGCTATAAAGCGTTATATTTTATTAAGTCTCACGCGTTACGTTTTCTTGTCCTTATAGTAAATTAATAACGAACTTTAATACTTTAGCTTATTTAATAAATAAGTACTTCTTTATTAATAGTAAATTGCCTTAAAAAAAGTTAAAAAACCTTTTATTATTAACTTGCCTTATATAATTTAACGCGCGCTATTCGAACTTCGACTTTAATTTATATTTAATTAATAAATCGATTAACAACCTCAAATACTTCTTTACCTTATACTACTATTATTTCCGACTTCTCCCCCCCGTCGGCGAAGCTCTAAAGAAAGAAGCGCCCTCTTACGGCTAGGCTTTACCGATATCTTTATTCTTTTGGTCGAGACTCTTATAAAAGAACCTAATAACTTCGAAGAACTTAATTCCGACTCGGAAAATAAACCTTAAAACTACTTTAACGCTTCGCTAGAGCCTACCGCTATTATAAAAGGCCTTACCTCCGCTTAATAAGTAAAAGTAAATTAATTAATCGAGATTTCCGTTAGCTTTACTATTATTGCCGCTATTAAGTAAGCCCTCGATTAATATACTCTTAATAACCCCCGCTAAGAGACTCACACTCCCTCCCCTTAAAGCAATCGATTAGTACGTGCTTTTACGGCGGACCTTTAATTAATTACCGATTATTACTTATTAAAGTTAAATAATTCGGTTTAAGCTATAAAGCCCTTTAAAGTTAAGTACCCCCGTATTCTTTTTAACGACTATAAAGGCGATATCGAGTATAATGTTTAAAAGATGAAAATAAAGCTATTTATAAAAGAGTACTTAAGTAACTTTAAGAATAAAATATTATAAGTTAAGGCTTATTTTCGATATACCGCTAATAAGGCAAAGACTATTATCTTTTAATATATAGACCTTGAATTTACCGGTACTTTTGAGACTGCCGTCGACGTTTTAACGGCCTTAAACTAGCGATTCTTTAATTATAACCGAGTCTAAGCTATTAAAAGAATGTATAACTAGCTATTAATAGGTAATATAATTTCTAACGACTTCCGAGTTAAATTCACCTCTTATATTATTATTAATAAAATTGCTTACTCTTGCTAGTTTAAGAACGTGTGCGAAAAGGTCTCTTTGGCCCTTAAGCGTATAATTTATATAAAAAAGTATAAAATAAACGGAAATTATATAATTTTAAACGAATTCTTAATTATTAAAAATCGAAAATCCTGTAGTATTATATTAAAGGAGGCCGTAACGACTCGTAAGGCTTAAGCTAACGTTACTTTTAATAATTATAACGCGCGCGGTATTTTTAAAAAGGAAGGCTGGCGTATAACTTTTCTTACGTCGGCTATAATGGCACGAAGACTTTTAATATTAACTTATAGACTGTCGCTAAAGGTTCGCTTGCGCTCGCCATCTCCGGCTTCGTTTTTCCGCCGCCTTAAGTCTTTTATATTATCTTTTACTCTTAAAGACGTTTCCTTTAATATTTGCCTTTATTATAATAAGACTAGCTACTAGGCTAGCGATTGCCTTAAGCGCCAAAGAGACTAAGCCTTTAATAAGTTAATTTCCGAGTTAGTCGTAAGCAAAGAATTAAAGAGCGACGAGCTTTTAAAAACTCTTAAGCCGTAACAAAGACTTATACCTTAACGTAGGCCATAATTTATAAAAAGACTTAATATTTAATTTCCGTATTCTTATTAAAAGATAATAATTCTTAATTAATATTAAATTAAAAAGGAATAAATTCTTTATTAAAATATTTATATATATTAATAATAAAGTAAATATTTTCAATATAATTAAAACTTCCCTTATATACCGACTCGTTAAGTAATTTAATATTTCTTTTATAATACTTCCTTAGCTAATCGTTTTAATTAATTATAATAATAAGAAAGGCAAGCCAATCGATACGGCTGTCTTACTTATCTTAATTATCGACTACCGGCGAATTAACTTCCTTTTTTTAATAACTAACTTAAGAAATACCGACGTCTTAATTAGTCGGAAGTTCTTTAAGTATTACGACTTAAAGTAATTATATATAAAGAACTATAACTGGTTAGAATAGCCGTTAAATATACTTATATAGCCGTACTTCGACTAGCGAGTCTTTATTAATATTAATTATTTTAATAAGTCAATTATTAAGTCTTATTAGCTTAATATAAAACGAAGGGACGCCCTCTTAGACTTAAATAATTATCGCCGAAGGTAAGCTAGAATTGCGGCACTCGACGATTCCTTTAAGTTCAAAGTCTTTATATAACTTATAATTAGCGTCTCGCCGACTCGACCCTCGAGCTTTATTAAAGAGGTTAAGAAGCGCTTACGTATTATAAAAGATTAATTAAACCCTTTAATATTTTATAATCTGAGATTATTACTTAAAGACAAAAAAGCTCGTAAAACTTCTCTAGCGAATTATTAATATAAGGCGCTTATTACGAAAATCTTCTTAATATCGGCAGCAGTAATATTTACGACGTACCTCCGACTTAAGAAGGCTAAAAAGAATAAAATAAAAACCTTTATAACGTCGGTATATAAAATCGACTAAAAGTTGACTCACCGCCGACGAAAGGCCTTAAATTAATTAAGTGTCGAGCTCACATTAATAAATAAAGACTTAACCCCAAAAGAAGCCCTAAAAGTTAAATATATATAAGACGACGAGTTAATAAGTAAGAAGCTCCCGGTAAAATATTAAAAGTATATTTTTCTCTTTTCCCGGCAAGCCTTCGATAAGCTACCCGCGCACCGTTAAGACGTAGACTATTAAATTAAGTTTATTAAAGAAAACGACTTATTTTTTAAATCTCTTTAACGTATAATTAAAAAATAGTTATTAAAAACTAAACGATATATTATAAATAACTTATATAAAGGTTTTATCGAGCCCTTTAGCGTATTATATACGGCCTTTATTCTTTTCGCTAAAAAAGCTAATAGTAATCTTTAATTATACGTTGACTACCGAAAGCTAAATGCTTTATTTAAGAAGGACCCGTACTTAATTCCTTTAATCGATGAAATAATAACACGTATTTATAAAGTAAAGGTCTTTATTAAGCTCGATATATAATAAGTTTTCCACTACATTCGTATGTCTCCCGAGAGCGAAGACTATATAACCTTCCGCACTTAATTTAACACGTATAAATATAAAGTCCTCCCCTTTAGCCTTACAAATAGCCCGGCGACCTTTTAGCAGTTTATTAATAATATTTTAATAAAACATTTAAACGACTTTTACGCGGCTTATATAAATAATATCCTTATATACTCGTTAACCCTTAAAAAACACGAAATACACGTTAAAAAAGTTATAGTAATACTATAAGCACACGGACTTTAAGCCGACATTAAAAAGTCCGAGTTTAATATATAAAAAATAAAATTCTTAGGTTTTATTATTAATGTCGATAATATAAAAGTAAATTTAAAAAAAGTCAACGTAATTAAAAATTAAAAATACGCCGGTAATATACGTGACGTATAAAGTTACCTTAGTTTTTATAACTTTTATTGTCGATTTATTAAAGATTATAATCGCATCGCTTGACTCCTTATAATACTTATTAAGAAGGACGTGCCCTTTAACTTTAATAACGCCTACAAAAACGCGTACGAAACTCTCTGAGAAGCCCTTTAATTTATACTAGTCTTTTATTATTACGACTCGGTAAAATAAACGCGGCTAGAGACTGACTCTTTTAATAAAGTTATTATTAACGTATTATTTTAACTTTAAGAAGACGGCATTTTCTACTTTATAAATTACTTTTTTAAGACTATAGCGAATCTTAAGCTTAATTATTTGATTTACAATAAAGAGATACTAATAATCTTCCGGTCGTTTAAATAATATCGCCTGAAATTATTAAGTGCTTAAAAGAACGTTTATATATATATAAATTATTAAGCTTTAAAGTACTTTATAACTATTAAAGATTTTACGGCTAAATAAGCACGTTAGGTCGAGTTCTTCGCGGAATTCTATTTCACAATTATATATTATATTAAAATTATAAATATTCTTATTAATACTTTTTCTTAAAGAAATTAAGACCTTATAATAACGGAGGCTCGTAAGCGAGCCATTCGTAATTAATAACTTATTACAGACGACAAAATCGACCCTCTAATTACCGCTGACCTCTAATTAATAGCCGTCGACTCCTTTAAGCTGTCGCGATTGCCTAATCGAGAAACATATTAAGTAGGGTTTCTTAAACGAATAATTAAATTAATAAATAAAATACTTTTAAAAAAAAACGTCCCTTAGCCGAGGCCGCTTAACTAAAGTATTTAAACATACCTCTCCCTTATAAAACTACTCTCCGTTTAATAACGGCGTAAAATGCCTAATTAAAAATTATAAAACGGTATGTGCGGAGTAGTCGTATAGCCGCCACTTTAGCCGCCTCTTTAACTCCCGTAAAAGTAAATTAAGAAGTAGACTAAGAGGCAAACTAAGAGGCCGACCAGAAGATAAAGTAAGCTTTAAAATAAAATCTTATATTAATCGACTCAAAGGCATTTACCTTAAATAAGTTAGACTTTAATTTTATAATTACCTATAATATCGCCGAATACGACGTAATCGACCAAGTACTTACGGCTAATAAAGAGTCTTCTTTATTAAAGCCTTTTCAATAAAAAGCCCGCGAGAACGACTTAAACTACGAGTTATTTAACGGCAAGCTTCTTTTTTAAAGACGTTTAAAAGTGCTTATAAAACCGCTGGAGCTTCACACGTCGTTATTACGATATATACACTCGTAACCCTTAGTCGCTTATATTAAAATCGGGAAAATAAAAGTATTATTAAGCCGTAAATATTATTAAAATGGCCTTTTTATTAACGTAAGTCGTTACGTCGCAAATTATAATTACTTTAAATAAAAGGCTAAAAGAGATAAGACACTTAGTTTTTTATATTCTTTATTTATCCCCGCCTAGCTATATTAATACTTTATAATAAATTTTACGAAATTATTATTAAATAAGAGTAGCTATAACTTTATTATAGTAATTATAGACCGCCTATTAAGAAACCGGTCTTTATACCTTATTACGACACAATTATAATTAAAGGAATAACTACCTTCTTTTTTGTTTATTAGACTTATTACTTCGACATGCCGGATTTAATTCTTTTGGACCGTAAACCGTAATTAGTCTCTTCTTTTTAAAAAGAATATTATTATATCTTTAGTATTAAAGTAAAGCTAACGACGGTATATAACTTTAATGTCGACGGCTAGACTAAGGTAATAAACTAATATATTAAGTAATAGCTCCGCCCCTTCTACTATTATTATTAAAATAATTAAAGTAACCTCTTATTTATTATAAATATTACGTAACTTACTTTATTTTACAAGTCTTTTAATAACCTCACGCCTTTTCGGCTACTTAACGATATAAAGCCGAAGTCTTCTTAAGACTTAATAAACTTAAAATCACTTATTACGACAATAAAGAAGCTTAACCGCAAAGAAGCTTTATAAGTTACCTTACGTATAAAAAAAGTTATAAAAGTTATATAATCGTTACTAAAAGCTTAATAAGAAAAAATAGAACGCTTAACTAATTGTAGTCGACGCGCTATCGATTAAGACGTTGGCGACTTAATATTAATCGACACTCGAAACTGAAATGTCGACCGGCCCTTAAAGAAGCTGTCCGACAAGTAGTACGGCCTTATTAAAGTAGTCGCTAAAAAAAGAAAGAGTTAAAGAGTTAAGCTCTTAAAAAACTAATTAATTCACTTTGTCTTTTACTTACACTCGCTCCGTAAATACGTTAATAACCTTTTACTTAAATAAGCTAAAGTTACGTCGGCACTTATTTAACTCTTACTTAAGTAGGACGAGTAAGAAATTAAAGGCATTCTTAGCTTTAAAGTCGTACGAAATAAGTTATTCTACCGCATTAAGTAACTAGGCGCCGACAAAGATCTAGAATAATACTCATGCTTAAATGTTATGACGGCTCCGCATATAGTTAAACGATTTCATCTCGAGTACCCTAACGCTAAAGGCCCGCTAAAAGCTCTTCTTAAATGGCTAAAGGCTTATAATGTTAATATTAACGACTATAACGACTTAAAAGACGATATAGTTATAGCTATAATTACGCGGACGTAATATTACGGACGCTCCTAGACGATTACTAAGTCCCAGGAAGAAATATTCTAAGAGTTATTATAATCCTAAGAACCGAGTAATTCCTAGGAACGCGGCTCTTAAGACTCAACGAAGTCCTAGAATTTACTTATACTTAAAGCATTTTATTTATAATATAATCTTAAAAGTAGTATTATAACCGCGGGTTTCCGCGATTATAAGTTACGTAATAAATCTTAAGATCTTTAAGATTCAGGGATCCAGGGAACTCGAGGACCTTAGGATCCTCGAGATCTAAAGAGAACGAAGGTTTTATATAAGACTAACACGTCTGCTATTAAATAAGAGCTTCGTGCTCAACTAAAAATAGTATTTCACTTATATTAATTATTATTTATTTTATCGTACGTGATATACTTACTTCTCGATCATTAAGATTAATATCTAACTTACCGTATTTATACCGAGTAAATATACGGATCGTAATACTTTAAGCACTTTCTTATTAAAAGTACCGATTCACGTATATTATATCAACTTCTTTAATTAAGAATTAAATACTTAGCTTATAAAGCAGTATTATTAACACCCTTTTATTATCCGTACCTACTCTTAAAAAGAAGAATTATAAAGAAAGCGAAGATAAAGAAATGCTTAATACTTAAAATAATTTAACGCACGAACTTAAAGAAACTTTAAAAGTTAAGCTTTCCGATATTTTTTAAGGAAACTAAAGAGACTTAAAGACTTTTATCTTTTAAGTGGAATTCTATTAATACTTTAACGACGATAAATTCCTTACTAGCGAGAGCTACGCCCTTTAGACGGTATCGTACCTTAGAAGCGAAGTTATACGATGGATCGAGCCGTTCCTTAAGGATTACTTCGAGAACGAAGATACTTATAAAGCTATACTCGTTATACAGATTATATTTAAAACCTAAAGAGAATTCAAGAAAGAAATCCGGCGAATATTCGGCGATATTAATAAAATTAAAACGACAAAGACTTATTTATATAACTTAAAACAAATTAATAATATAATAACTTACGCTACGGAATTCTAGAAATACGCTAATAAGACTAACTGGAATTCCTAATTACTTATTAGCTATTATCGACGGGGGCTTAAGAATTATATCCGATTAGAATTCACTCGGATCGACCTTTAAGTCAAAAATATCTTTACTTTTATCGAATAAACCGTCCGAATCGATAACCGCTTATACGAGTTCAAACGCGAATAGCAGACGTACGTAAGAGGAGGCCAGAAACAGTCTGGCCACCGATAAAACGAAGAGCGCCGACAATAAAGGAATCCTAAGAATAACCAATAATCAGATTCTATAAAATACGACGTTATTTATAAAAAAAGAAAAAGCAAAGCATAATAAGAAGGGCTATCGAAGAAAGTTATGAACGAACGGCGCGAGAAGAAGCTATATTACGAATATAGCTTTCCGGGGCATATAATAAGCTCGCACCGCAAAAAGAGTATTAAAAAGAAATAACTCAGTTTTATAAGACAAAAAGCGTACAATATTACTAATATATCTTTTCTTCTTTTATTAAAAAAAGTTCAGATTAACGTTACTTATTATTATATAACAATAAACGAGCTTAACGCTAATTATATTAATAATTAAATCAAAAGTAATAACAATAAAGAAAATAATAAATAAAACGAAACGAACAATAATTATATCCGTTAATATATAATAAGACCTAAGTCCAGCGACTAAATTCAGTAAAATAAGTAATATATTTAGCAGCGAGTATCCGAGATTATACGTAAAGTATAAAGCCCAGAAAATATAATTAATATCAAGAGGAGCGAAGATTCCTAATACTAAAATAACGCTATATTACCGAGACTAACGCTCTCCGGATCTCAAAAGTATAAAGTCTAGCAAGTTATATAATAAAAAAAATACTTTACCCGCGAGACTTTTAATATTAAATATTAAATAAACGTTAATATAAAAATCACTTATATTAAACCAGAAGTCGTCTTACGCGGAAGGCCGCAGTAAAATAAGAAATACAAAATAATCTTTCGGAATAATTTACGCATCGCTTAAAGAACGGCGGACGTCGAGAACAGCGTTTTTCGGACGTACGTTTAACTAATCTTAGCCGACGATATACCGTTTCGGCAAATAGCGATACAAATAAACGTAAAAGACGTATAAGAAATTATCGCAGAAATATTATAAAACCAAATATAAATTAATTCTCGAGATAACTTAAAGACTTATTACGAAAGACTTTTTAAACCTTTTGTAAAACTAAAAACGTACTAATTATATCGTATCTTATACGAGGATTCGGAGAATCGGCAATAAAAGAATATATTAACTGAAGAAATCTACGTTGAAGGAATAAACGAGCGTACGCTCGCAGCTATAAAAGAAGGTAATCACTTAACTTTCGACGTCGATATTTAAAAAATGAAATTACAAGTAATAATAAATTCCGGAGCGCAAAAGAACTTTATATCTCTTATTATTATAATCTAACATCTCCTACCTACCGAAGTTAAAAAAGATAAATATTAATTAATACTCGCTAATAAAGGACTTGCCGTAAATAGCCTAATCGATATGTAAATAGAATTATTATATATAAGAATCGGCGGATATTCCGAATATATCCAGTTCGATATAACCTGAATTAAGAAATATAATATTATCTTAAGATTATTATAAATATAACTTTATAACCCGAAAATCGACTAAAAAACGTAAAAGTTAGAATTCAGTAATTATAAAAGCTATTTCTAAGATAAGAAAGTAGCAAAAAGCTTAAAAAAGTTAAGCGTAACTTTTAAAAAAAAGCTTAAAAATAAAATAACAAGCCTTATAACGGTCGATATATTATTAAAATATAAACGGTTTAAGGCATTATTTAAAGAAGAATTAAATAACAGCGCCTTGCTTAAATACCAGAATTACAATTATCGGATCGAGTTAACTGAAAGTATAAAGTTAATATTCCAATTATTACGGGAATATTTAGCTACAGACTTAATAACGATTAAGAAATATATTAATAAAAACTTAGCGAAAAGATTCATTCGAGAATCTAAATCTTTTTAAAGAAATAACGTTCTTTTTATAATAAAGAAAAACAGCGAATAAAGAATATATATCGACTACCGTTAATTAAACGATATTATTAAAAAGAATCGTTACGTATTACCCTTAGCTAAAGAGCTACGCGATAGGCTTAACGGCGCTAAGATCTTTATTTAATTAGACTTACGAAGCGCGTACAACCTCGTAAGAATAATTGAAAAAAAAGAAAAGAAAATAGTATTTCGCATACGTTTCAGTTATTACGAGTATACGATTATGCCTTTTGGACTAATTAACGCGCTTATTATATTTCAGTATTTAATTAATAATATTTTATAATAATACTTAAACGTAATATATATATATTATTTAAATAATATTTTAATTTATTTTAAAATAAAGAAATAATACGTGAAAAACGTTATAGCGATATTAAAGAAACTCGAGGCTTCCTTAATACTTCTGAAACCTAAAAAATATTATTTTTATAAAAAAGAAATTATTTTCCTAAGATATATAATTATTATTACAAGACTGGCTATAAACTTCCAAAAGATCAAAACAATCGTCGAGTAGATTAGACTTATAAATATTAAGAAAATATAATCTTTCTTAAAATTTGCTAATTTTTATTAATGATTCGTTCGAAATTACTCGAAAATCGCCGTATTACTTACAGAATTAATATATAAGGACAAAAACTTCGACTAGAACAATAAAGCAAAAACAGCCTTCCGAGACCTTAAGAAAGCTTTTATTAAAAAACTAGTCCTTATATCCTTCGATCTAAATAAAAAGATCATAATAAAAACAAACGCCTCCGACTACGTTATTAAAGCCGTACTAAGCTAATTAAGCGAGAACGGCAGATAATAACTAATTGTATATTATTCGCGGAAACTCTTATTAACAGAACTTAATTACGATATTTATAATAAGGAATTACTAAAAGCTATAAACGCAGTACGCGAATAGAAAGTTTATCTCGAGGGATTACTTTACGAAATACGGATCTTAATAAATTATAAAAATCTTATTTACTTCACGATTATTAAAAAACTAAACCGATAACAGGTTCGATAGTACGAAATACTTATTATAATTAAACTTCGATTTTCATATATTAAAAGAACGGAAAACGCTAAAGCTAACGCTTTTAATAAAAAATCAGAATATCTCGCAAATAAAATATACGAATCGCATACCGTATTAAAAGAAGATAATAACTCGTTAATAATTAATTACAAGCAGCTAATAATAATAAGCTAAGTCCTCGAGAAAATCTGGAAAAGATACGCTAACAATCCGATAATAGCCGAATAAAAGAAGCAATTAAGCGAAAGATTCTCCTTCACTAATATTAGAACTCTTTTATATTAAGAACGAATTTATATTTTTATTCAAAATAAAGCAGATTTCGTTAAAAAGCAATATAAGCTACCGGCTTATAAATACTAAGGGATAATTAAGATACTATCGAGGCTCTTTAAGGAATATTATTTCTTAAAAATAAAGAAAGTAATTAAAGACGTAATCTCGTTTTGCGATATATATATACGGAATAAAGCAAATTATTATATACCGTATAAGCTTATAAAGTTACTAACGATATCGCTACGCTTATAAAAATCAATCGCCTTAGATTTCGTAATCGAACTACTACTCTCAAAGGATCCGATTACCGAGATCATTTACGATTCGATTTGCGTGATAACGGATAAAATAACAAAATACGCGTATATAATACTAGTATTAAGTATATAAAACGCGCCTACAATAGCGCAAGTATTCTTCCGAACGATCTTCGCGAATCACGGAATATTAAACGAGATTATCTCAAATAAAGATAAGCTCTTTACTTCGAAATTCTGGAAAATATTAATATCGCTTTTAAAAATGAAACAGAAAATGTTAATAGCGTTTTACCCTTAAACCGACGGCTAAACAGAACGAATTAATTAAATAATAAAGACTTATCTTCGATATTATATAAATTATAAGCAGAACGACTAAGTTTAACTACTCTTAACTGCTTAATTTGTATATAATAGCGCGGATTAAGAGATTATTAAAATATCGCCGTTTTATGCGAACTACGGGTATAACCCGACGGTATATAATATACTAATTACGAGTTAAAGGACCGCGCAAGAAGCTATATTATAAAAAGATAAATTTAAGTAATTATATAACGAATTATTAGCGAATATTCTATTTATTGCATAAAAATCAATTATTTATTATAATAGAAAGCATAATATAAAATTAACGCTAAAAGAAGAAAATAAAGTTTACTTACTTAGAAAAAATATCGCGACTAAGCGATTAAATAATAAATTAAATTATAAAAAACTAAGATTATTTAAAATTGCAAAAGTTAAAAGACTAATTAATTATTAATTAATACTTCCGAAAATTATAAATATCTACCCGATATTCTACATATCTCTCCTCGAACCAGCATTACTAAAAGCACTACCGGCCCTTATTACAGAAGTATAACCGGTAAACCCGAACGCTGAATACGATATCGAAACTATTTTAGATTATTAATATTTTCGCGGCGTCGTTAAATACTTAATTAAATAAAAAGAGTACTTATAATCCGAAAATACTTAAGAACTTAAATCTAACTTCTATTACTTTAAGTAACTCCGAAGATTTTATTCGCGAAACCCAGATCTACTTAAAAAGATTCCCCGAAATTAAGCAACAGCTCGTTTACAATAAGGAAATCAGAGGAATCGCTAATAAAAAGCGGAATAAGCGGTCGGGCGACTAAAGCTTACTTCTTCTTTTCCGTTATTTCCCGCGCCTTTACTTCTTTTAACTTATTTATACTCTTTAGATCACGAAAAAGTATTTCTACTTCTTGTTTTTTCAGAAACTTGCGCTATCGCGTAAAGCAATTCAGGCGACTTGCGGCCTCGGCTATAACTTGCCGAATCTGCCGCTCTTACTCCTCGATCTTATCTTCCGCCGCTTCCAGCGCTTCTTAATCATAAATCGCGGGTATTTCAATATTATATTTCTTTCTTAAATAAGCGTATTCGGCGCAGCAGGTCGAACCGGCGTTATTCGATATTATATATTTCTTCTTAGTCTTCTTATATAAAGAATAAGCTATTATTTCAATTCCGGAAGATTCGATTCTTCGAGAGAAGGCCAGACGTTCGCGGATTTTCTTATTTAGCTCGGAAGGTATAATAAAAAAAGAAAACGGCCGTAAGCAATCGTCGATATTTCCTTTAATATATTTAAGCGTAGAGATTACGCTAAGTTAAGAAGAGAATAATATTACGAACGCTCCTGGACGATTATTAAGTCTTAAGAAGAAATATTCTAAGAATTATTATAATCCTAAAAACCGAGTAGTTTTTAAGAGCGCGGCTCTTAAGACTTAATAAAATCTTAAAACTTACTTATACTTAAAGTATTTTATTTATAATATAATCTTAAAAGTAATATTATAACCGCGAGTTTCCGCGATTATAAGTCACGTAATAAATCTCAGAATCTTTAAGATTTAGGGATCCAGGGAACTCGAGGACCTTAGGATCCTCGAGATCCAAAGAAAACGAAGGTTTTATATAAAACTAGCACGTCTATTATTAAATAAGAGCTTTATGCTTAACTAAAAATAGTATCTCACTTATACTAATTATTATTTATTCTACCGTACGTAATACACTTACTTCTCGATCATTAAAATTAATACCCAACCCACCGTATTTATACCGAGTAAATACACGGATCGTAATACGTAATTCTTTAAGAAAGGAGGGTAATATTACGATTCTTAGCGCCTTATATTCTAACCGAGTGAGCTCGGCATCACTCGTAACATTGCCTTGGCATGGCAACTATAGCGCTAAGCCTAATTAGGAAAGGCTAGGAGGACCCTTTATGTATTTATATTAAAGCTCCCTCTTATAAAGAGTTCTTCTTTTCTCTTTATCTTTTTTTCTTGATTTTAAGCGTAGCTTTAGGTCTAAATACAAAGCTATTTCTTGCACCGTATTAACCTTTAGCCAGCCGTAACACCTAGCTTGCCTTTGAATATAAGAAGAGGTTTACATTAATTTACGCCATCTGCGAAAACGATAACTTAAAGAGTAGCTTATTGTTTGTCTTAGCCACTTCTTACAGTCCTTAAGGTAACAGTTTTAACACCTTTGCTAACGTAAATACGACCTCTTTAAAACTTAAAAGCGAGCGGTGTTTAATTTATATTTGCGATCTTAGAAAGCTTATATCTTCTTACAATAAGTATAGTCGGAGAGCGAGGTTTACCACAATCGGAGGTAAGAGTAACGACAGTATTTCGACGATTAAATTAAAGCTAATTAATAATCACATTCCGAAGCTCTTCAAGTGCCTTTTAAGCTCGTTTAATGCCTACTTAAAAGGAGATTCTGTAGCGGTGTTTGAAGCCAGCAAGTCAACCAGGAGACCATCGAAAGCCAAAGTAAAGGTTTAAACCTCCTTCCCTATGAATAACACGCTTAAAGTAAAGCTTATTATATATTTCTTTAGCATTCCGAATTAATCATTTGGCAAAGATAGCTTGTCCTTTTAACCTAGCCTTATCGAACCGGACTTTTAGCCTTATTTTCATCTCTAGTTTCTTAACTTTACCCCACGGCTTTCGAACACGAAATGTCCCTCTCTTTTGGCCTAAAATCTCGGTCTTTTTTTTAATTTAATTACGGAATGTAAACCTTAAGATATATAGTTTGCGTGCCGCGTATCGAATAGTAATACGCTCGTTGGTATCATCTTTAAGTTAACGGTATATAGTCTCTTAATACGTGACCATAGTTAACTTATACTCTCGAGAGTAAGAATATCGCTTTTAAGTAACGTAATCGTCGAATTCTGAGTCTGCGAGACTGTTTATATTATTATATTTACGACTTAAAACACGTTAAGAGTAAGAGATTACGTGTTTAACAATTGGTCTAGGTCGAGAGCGAGGCTTTAGAGGCTGTAAAAGACTTTGTAGATTTAAAGTAGCTTGGCCGGCTAGTAAAGGACCCGAAGGGATACGCGGAATCGGCGGCATATTAACGATATTATACGAAAAGAGGTATTATTAAAGGGATTAAAAAAGTGGTTAAAGATGGCAAATAAGTCATTAAAAAAAGTGGTGTTTTAGTAGGGATTTAAGGGGAAATTATAATCTATAGCGCCATCCTTGACTATAGCGCTAGGTCTAAAACTATTAATTTACCGCCAAAAAGATATAGCGCCATGGCGCTGTATTACAATTAATACGGTAGATCTCTTCGTTAAGTTATCGAAATACTCTTTTAGCATTTAAAATATAAATTTTCTAAGTTATATAATATCTCCCGCTAAAATATTAATAAAGTAAAGCCGAATAAATACACACAGCCATCATGGCCGTGGATTTCCATTTCGCGAATCTTCCAGGGTAACGATGTATCGGCGGAAGCCGATGCATCCAATCCAAACAGCACGTGGAAGCAGTGACTTTTGGTTCGTTTTCGCCCCGTGCGAACTTCTAGCACGAGGTTCGCGTTGTGCGTCGAGCGGCAAATACACTCTCGACTAAGAAGTTTGTTCTGAAGCGCCTCGGCCATCAGAATAGCATGTTCACGAATCGCTTTATAGTGCCTGGCAGACCGCTTGGTTTCTGCGGAGCTCGCCATCACGTTTTCTCTAGTTAGGTTCACGAGGAAGCGGTTGAGGGTTTCTGCCTTTGTTAATTGCACTTCGAGCTGGTCTTGCTTAATGGCAAACTTCAGACGCTCCCATTGTTTCCTCGGAATTGGCTTGCTCGGTTGGATTGGCTATATTACATTGGCATGATTTCTTTGGCATCGAGGGATGCTGACGGAAGGAGATCAAGGAAATAAATAAGCTCACCGGTACTTTATCAAGGCTTTCTTGGATGCTAGGTAAGATTTGCTCTAGATCCTTACGAATATCGGAGTAGAGTGATGCAATCTTGTGACTGAAGATACCTTCGGAACGGACAGCTTCCTCGATCCATCGAAGGTCATCTGGCGACCTCATCATTTCAACGACATCTGCCAGAGGTCGTTTCTGATTGCGTTGCTGCTGCGTTGAGGAGACATCTCACGCTATTCTCGAAAGTCACCTTTCCCGCTTCAGCTGGCGGGAGATGGACTCGGCAAGAGGCTGGCAATCGCAGAAATCCTTAATTGCCTAAGATACACAGGCCGATTAGCTTCACTCTATAGAATAGGGATTGAACTTGGTCTCAGTTATGGAGATTGAGCGACATCTCGATGTTTTGTCAACACCAAGGAGTGATCAATCAGGCTGGGGAAAAAGAAATACAAAGGCTCACTCCGCGTTCCTCGACATAGAATTTCAACGTTTCAATTAGAAGAGGGAAACCTCCAAGTACGATACCAGCGACCTCGAACCTAGACATTGCGAGTCAATCGCAATTTGAAGCCAGGATGGTCGTGGTTTGGGAAGCGCCGTGATCGATGGACGAGGCTGAGATTGAGAAAGTAAGAGCAAGTGTAAGTTCATTATTATGTGCCTAAGTAGTTGTATCGTACAAAACACGACAGCTCTTTGATACGTTTGAATAAAGACGACACCCCGCAGTGCATACCCTTGAATACCGATGGCTTCATCGTCCCTCTAGGCTCCCGGATCACCGATATCCAAATCTATCACTGGGAGTGCTAAGGCTGCCCGAGATGAGGCGGCAGATGACTATGAGAGCGCCAGTCCAGGCTCTGATAAAGAAGCCGTTCATCTTTCGAACAGTGTAACAACGGTCTCGTCCTTATACTCTAGATGTGCAGTAGATTTCACAACCTTGATGCCTTTAGCGCAGAATTCATCAGTTGCGGAAGAGGTCCAAGTGCTTTACTGAAGACTTAGAATATGGGCGGGTAATCATGGTGCGCACCGTCATCATATGGACCGAATGTCGTTGGACCACAGATTAAGAGAAGCTCCGGAATTGCTTCAGGAAGTGCGAGATCACTTCAATGATCTCTTCCAGGTGTTGAAAGACGGTGAGTCGCACCCATCAATGTCGATCTTGTTAGCTATCGATGAGGCTTCTTGTACAAATGTCACAAGATCACCACTGGATGACTACTCGTCGTCGAGTGGGTTTGATAATTCATTGACGAGCAGTCAGAAAGCTCTCATTGGTGTTTCGAACTCCCAGGATAACAGAAGTCATGACTCCAGAATGCACGCTCTTGTTCAAAAACTCGATAATATCATCACAAGCCTTTACAAATTCTCGATTACCATCCAGAATCCCGCCCATCGTGACCGAACAGCCCGAGCGGCCAAGATTGATATGATATTCTGGCACGACGCTGACCTAAGGCATGCCCAGGATAAGTTCCAGAAGTGCTCCGATCAGCAGCTCCTCCGCGGTCTTGCTCAATCAAACACTAAACGCCGGCAGTTATTTGCAGGGCATAAACGACACATGCATAAGATTCAACATTATCGCGAAGTAAATCTATCAGAGGCTATCAATACAACCCCAAAACCGTTGGAAAACGTCCCTATTAAAGTTGTCCAAGCGGCCTTACCAGCTGACACTCGAACAATACGGACTGGTTATACAGAGCTGACAAAGACAACGGTATCCACGATTAAACCTCCTACGGTTAAACTTGCGGTCTCTATCTCTGGGAAGAGTCAGAGAACTCACATTACCAACAATCAAAGCTCGAACGAAGGAGGATGGTTGAGAATTCCCCCGCCGCCCGAAAGCGCGAAAGACTTTCTAGCCCCTTTCGTCTGTCCGTATTGTTTTTCAATGGTTGATCCAACAGATTTCAAAGCTTGGGAGTATGGCTCACCCAATCCAGCAGAATAGATAGGACGCATGGTTATCAATTTTCTAGAGTCCATGTACTTGATGACCTGAGGCCATAATCGTCAGTGCGCTGCCTGTAATTCTGCGTGCTCTCGCTTATAGTCAGGGAAAGCGAGTGTCACAGGAAAGCAAGTGTCATAGCTCAGATTCCCCTGCACCACTTAATTTATATAGTAATTAAGAATTTGCACCGTTAATTATTATTAAAATTGTATAAAATTAATATTACGAGTTATAGAGTTAATTAAGCCTATATTAGACTTAATATTAGAGCTGTCTAGTGCCTTAGGTATATCTTCGAGCTCTACGTCCGGCGCAGAGGAAGACTCCATTAGATTCTTATAATTAATGGCCTCTCTTATTATAGGCTTTATAAAGAATACAATTTCGTCGCTCTTAACTCTATCGACAGCTAATTGAGCCTGAATTACGGCGTAATAGAATTCGGGATGGCCTTAAGGCGTAAGAAAAAGAGCTTTTATAACGTTCGGAGCTTTATTAGGCTTTCTCACAGGAATTAAGACATTAGTTAGAGTGAACTTTTCACGCGCTTTATAGCTTTTTAATAACTCCTTATTTATTCGGTAGCTTTTTCTAATTGCGGCTCCTGTAACTCGGAGGCTTTCTTTTGACTTATTAATTGCTTGAGTGAGGTTGTATTAAGCTTTACGTAAAGCCTCCGTCTTTTTAGTCTTTTCTCGAATACGAATTCTTTCTTGTAAGTCGTCGACGTTACCTACGCCTCCACTTTTATATATACTTCGACGAGAAGTCTTCTTGCGCTTATTGTCTTTTTTAATCTTTTGCTGTAAAGTCGTATGCTCGACTGTAGTTAGGTGAGCCTTTTGTAGCTCAACCGTAGTATTTTATATCGTTTAAGAGAAGATATTACGAGAATTATTTAAAAACTATATAGAGTCTTTATTAATAAACGAGTTAATAATAAATGTCGTACTTTATAATTTATAAGGCCTTAACGGAGGTAATAAAGGTAAATTTAATTTATTTTTAATAACTTTTATATTTATAATATTACGCTTCTTATTGCCGTAAGACCGCATCTTCTTTAAGCCGGCTTAAATATTAAAAGGCCATATTCTTAACGTAGTAAAAGCGTTAACAATTATATACTATTATATAGCTTTTTAACGAATTCCCGTGAGATTACGGAAAAAAGAAGTAATAATATACTTAAAATTAAAAGATCTTAAGGCAGCGGCAATAGCCATTAAGTAGTAATACTTTTATGGCTAAAAGATGCCGATATTAAGAGGTTATAAAATATATATAAGGTAACTAGGGAAATAAGATAAGAAAATGTAATTCTTTATATACTTAAGTTAAAACAGAAGCCAATAATAAGACTTATGGCCATTTAAGAGTAACATTTTCTATGGTTTAAATGGTTCGACATAAGAATACTTATTTAAATGGTCGGTATATTTTATAATTATGTCTTTATTAATATATTTGAATAATAATGTATTTAATGTCTCGTTTCCTATAAGATTTAAGGATATTTAATTCTTTATTATTTTCTTTCTTAAAGTAATAATAAATAAAGGAAGAGTATTCTTTTTATCTCCTTGAATTGTCTCGATTATAATAAGAGATTTGCGATTCTCTAGTAAGGCTATATAAAGCTTTTTAATAGCTATCGGAATAATAATTAACTCTTTAGTAAGGCAGCCAACTCGCACTTCAGATTCGTTTATATTTAATAATTTTTTGCTTTTATTGATTTTATATTTCTTCATTACCTCGTCTAACTCAGCGAATCACTTCTTAACGTCTTCTTCCGTATGAGATTCGAGTCTAATATGCTTAATTGGCTTAGTCTTAATTATGTGGAGGTTCGGATTATTCTTTAGTTAATTAGTAAACTAGCGTTTAAATAAAGGAGCGAGAAAAGGAAATGTAATTTATAGACGTTAATAGTTAATTTAATATAAATTATATATAAAACTACTTTTTATAAATACTTAATAGCTATTCTAATTATTTTATGAGTTACACTTAAGTTAGCTTCTCATTACTTGTAATAATACTATTAAATGGCCTCATTTTACGTCGTTATTAAGATGATATTATTGCCGCTATGGCAATAAAAGCCTTTAAAGGCATTTTAAGTCTTATACTTTAACTTATATATTAATTAACGTAATATATCTTTTTTTATATAAAAAATACGTGTTACGTTTTTTAATGGCCTTTTAAGGTTATTTAGAGCCTAATCTCTTGCCTCCTAAAAGGCTCGATTATATGCGGACTTTATAATATGAATAAAATAAAAGTTACTCAATAGCTCCATAATATCTAGGAAAAATCAGTGAGTAGAGTGGATGTAATTGCGTTATAAAGCGTTATAGTCGCGATTAAAAGTACGCGTTTTTTGGTAAGGAATTATAATTATTACTATTTAAGCTGTGACACTTACTTTCCTGTGACACTCGCTTTCCCTAACTATAAGCGAGAGCACGCAGAATTACAGGCAGCGCACTGACGATTATACCTGTACCTTTGCAGATTGCCCTTCCGCAACCACACTCTACGAACGATTTTCGGAATGGAGCATACACGAGTTAAAAGTGCATCGCAGAGAGTGGTTTTGCAATTTTTGCAACGAAGTTTACGCCTCCCGGGATTCCTTTACCTCGCATCTAGAGACACCACTCAAAACTGTTTAATGGAGAGAATCAGCTTGATTCTCCGGTATCATTATGCGAAAGAAAGTCCACGAGGGCAGAAGACTGCATACTAGGTTGCAGCTTTTCCGGAGATGTTCACGCACTCCAACGACATTTGGCTCAGAATTTGCGGCAGCTAGCTATCTACACTCTTCCCAAACTCATCAATGCCAAAGATGAAGATAGTATCGCCGACACTGCGAATGCAAACATACGACGCCTAGAGGCGTGAGAAGTGACGACGCTCAAACTGTACTTCGACGTATGACCGATGAAGAGTTCGAGAGATATCTGCAGATAGCATGGATGACTCCGCCAAGCTCCCCCTTCCCAACTCCGTCTGCGCTGGAGGATTCGGTCTCGTGGGACTTCTGCCTGGAGATGGGATCAAAGTCACAAACAGAGATTGATTATAAATATTACCAAAGGCTTCTGGGGTCTTTTTGCGGTGGAAATCCGAATGAGACCAGGCCAGAACCTGATCTGACAGACAGTGACTTCTTACTCCACACAGCAAACATGAGTTTTCTGTCCTCTGGTTTTTGCAGCAATGTAGAAGAGTACCTAGAAGAATGGGAAAGAATGGGAGGTACGTGGAAAATCAGAGCAGACTACCGTCGCTTCATGAAGAATGTCGAGTACTACTGTACAAGGTCATGTTTGAAGACACCATGGAAATATTTGTGCTGAACGGCGATATATCTCACGGGCACATCGACCCGTTTCAGCTTGTTACCGAGAGAAATACTGATTCCTGGCAAGCTTTCAATCGTGTAAAATCACGGTTAGGAGAATCAATCAGCTTATATGTGGATGCCACAGAAATGTTTGCGGCGGAGATGAGGTATTTATTGAAGCTTCTTGGCTTTAAAGACGGAGTTGTAAGTCTTTCAAGTATCGCGCTCACAAAAACAAATCTGACGGTTTTCACATTAGCCCGACGAAACTAGCATGAATTGGAAGATATTTCAGGATGATGAAATTGCTGTAGTGTTCAAAGCAATGGAGCACCACATCACACGAATGAGAGACCTGCTAGGTTTGGGTGATCAACTAGCCGAATTAAGAACATCGTCGAGAAGACAAGAAAAATTAGATCTTGAGCGGGTAGTGAAGAACTCCAAATTCATAGGACTTCGTGCCTGGAGTATATACTCGGCAATCCAGAAAGCGTTGAAGTGTGCCTGTCAAGGTGGTCATCAAGTCGCCTTGCAACTTGCCACTGATATAATTGGGGGGGGGGGGGGGGGGGGGGGGACTGGTCGATGCCATGGATAGTAAGGGTAGATGCCCCATTCTCTCCGCTTGAAGCAGCCGAATTTTATCACGAGATCAGTCTCATCACGTTTGACGGCGGAGCGACGAACTCTCCCCAGCCTGAAATGTCCGTTTTGTGCTCAGCAGTTGCACTTCCAAGCACACTCAGCATTACCTCAGACGGTTCGGGCAACTACTACGAAGTCCGAACAAAAGAGCTTGCATCTTTTAAAGCAGACAATTTCATAAGTCTACCTACACTTCTAGGCAAGCCTAGACTAGGTCTAACAAGACGCCAACGATTCAATGTCTCGAAGATCCTTGCGTCGTCTACCGTACTATTAGCAACAAGTTCATTGCTCTCATTAATCCGAATTGAGAAGGAAAGCATTACAATTCACAAAAGGGATTCTGAGATTGATTTTGAGCACCCATATCTCAGCTTGGCGGTCAAAAGTCCTTCGTCGCAACTTCTTCACGAATCAACACCTGCAAGCCGCTCGTCCAGTCTTAGAATTCTTGGTATTCTCCTACTTGAACTCTGCTTTGGGGCCACAATTGAAAGTCAGTCATTAACAAACCCCCCACCTGAGGCGAATCCTGAGATGAGGGAAATGATCAAACTTGCAAGTGCTATTTGGTGGGCTGAGGATGTGGTCGAGGAGGCTGGGCCAGATGTGTCCGACGCGATTTTTTTACTGTCTGCGTACTCCGAACGATTTACACCAGGATATTGATATGTTTGTAATGGACATGTATTCGAAGGTTGTAGAGCCACTGGGTAAATACTACTCGGCAAGCTCACCGTTCTATACTTATGCTACGGGAACAAGGGGTGTATCTTCCTACCCAGCACCAAGTCTTTCTGAAGGAACATCAACACCATCCCAGGCTAGAGACCTAGGACCAGATTTGGGTTTGCCAGATCATTCTACCAGCAATATTTCCAAGCCTGGTAGCAATCCAGGTAGAAAGCAACAGCCTACTGTCACAACTGTTGCGCAGGCTCTTGAAATCCTAAGAGACTCGCAGGAGGGAGCACAAGATTGACTGTTATTCACATTATGGAGACTGCGATGACGGAAATCTGGAGAAAGATCGAGACTCAGCCAAATTCCTATTATGACAAGAGACGAATTTACCGTCTTTAATCGGCTTCATGCCCGTTTCGCTGGACATCAACTTGCTTCCGCCGCGAGGAGACGGTACTGGGACTATTTAGAGTTGACCAACGGAGCCTAAACTAACTCAGCGGCCATCAAAGCCTTCTAATCTACGGTAGGCTCTCTGGCTGTGTTGATGAAGAATATCCCATCTTTCATCTGCGAGAACTCCTTCTCCGAGATATACCCATTTATGGAGGCATTCCGTGAATTGCTCACGGACACAACATCAGATGTGCTTAGTGCAATTTCAAGCGTTGGGCACCATATTGCGTTGTACTCTGCTTCAATATCGGGAGATGCACGTGTTCGGTTGTGATATTGGACTTTCACGTTGAAGACTGCAACGTTCTTGGCGAAGTAGTTGGGTGATATGAGCACGATCCGGACATTTCACATTTTGAGAGCCTAGCTATCCAATTGCACAAACCGTCGATCTACTGGGATCCATGCAAAGAATGATCTTTCCTCCTCAAACCATTGCTGATAGACTTCTCCGCCAGTTTAGTATCTCTGCATACAGACCAATAAGCAACATCGCCATACATAGAATATGACGATAACTGCAAGTAGTTATAGTGTCCATCCTAGAGGGTGAGGTAAGACTAGAGCAGTAAGTGGAATGTTAAAAAAAAATAGACTTTTGAGCAGCATGGCGTAATCATGATCTAACATCATGGAAATATTTTCGCTTTCTGGTTTTCCAGATGGGGTCTTGGTTAATACTATGAGCTGCGAGAGCGGTTGAAGCCGTGGTTAGCAGCAAGAATGTCACTTCAAAACACCAGCGATAAACAAACAGGCGGGCTGAATTGCGTCAATTTAAAGTCATTCTATAGCAATGAAGATGTTTTAGTGAGGCCTAGCTTCATCTCGGTGCTTTTGTGCAGTGTGTCAAATGATTTGATCTGATTTGAATAATGGCTATTATTCAAATCAAATCAGCGATTTTATAGATTAATCTATGTGAATCAATTAATATTTGATTTGATTTGAATATAATTAATTAATTTGAATAATGTGCTGACTAATACACTTTTCATTCATTTCGCTTAATTAAGGTTAAATTTATGAGATCTATACCCGTTCTAGTCAAACTTATCCTCTTTTAGTATAGATCCCGCTCTCTTGCTTCTCAAGCGAGGCAGCGATAAGAAACCTCTTAAAATTAACGCTATACTTTTAATTTAATATTAATTAATAAGTCTTATAAATAGAATATTAATAATTAAAAAGTTAGTTAAGAGATATACTATTAAAGATAATCATTTTTATATAAAATAAACGGTTTAATTTGTATTTTAGTTATTTAGTCTAAATTAAGTCACATGTTCTTGAATAATTAAATAATATTCATGAATAATTTGATTATTATTCAAAACAAGTCGAAAAGTCATTAATCAATTCAAATTGATTTGAATTGAAATCTGAATAATCCTTTGAAACGCTGCTTGTGTGGGGATTCCACGATGTTCCTGTGAAATCTGCATACGACGTTATACGCTGCATATATGGCCACGAAATGAACTTAATGGTTGAAATGGACAGCAGGGAATACTTGATTTGAAAATTAAGCAAGCTCACCCGGAGCTATGCGTCGTGACTTTGGCCAAGGTCCAGCAATGGACACCAATTGAAATCGACTTGCAGTACTTCGATTTTACTCTTGGCTATTTTCCGAATGCCTAAAATCACTTTGTAGATGGATTAGAAACTATTATGCTTCAGTAGCTTGCCCCCGCATCCTTCAGCTGGCATTATACACCAACATCCGATCTTCGCATCCACGTGAACACTTGAGCACAAGTTGGACAAGACCACTCGAAAGAAATTGTCAAACTGAGTGATTCCTCTCTTTAACGCATAGGATAATTTTAATATCGCACAGAACGCCCCGCAATATTTTTTGGAGTTGTAAGACATGAATCCTGACGTGGGCGAAGCTTTGCGATGACATAACGTCGACAAATCCACATATGATTATATTCTGAAGAATATTATTAACTATTTGGGCAGTTCAAGAGACTTTGAGAACCTTGCAGGGGTGGCACAAATGATTAGCAGTGATTTAGACACGGCCGTTGCGCCATATATGAACCCAACCCGGGCAACAGCCGCTTCAAATCCACGGCAAAGAAAATCTAAAAAGTACATTCTACCCTCTGATACATCTGGATCATTTCTAGCGTACCCAGATAGCCCCGAATTATGGCATGGTGATGCAATAAGGGGGTTATTATAATAATCACTGGCACGCTGAGGTGACTATAACACAATAGAATAGCTAGAAAAGCGCTATAGACTCGCTAGTAATATTTAAATTTATATAAAAGCTAATTACTAAAGAGAAAAGATTACCTCTTCTCTTTTATTATCTTTATAAAGGCAATAATTACGTAATCAGCGCTAAGAGCATAGACTATTATAATATCTCCCCTCTTATTTACTTCTATTTTAAAAGTAAGAATATATTATAGCCCTTAACTAACGCTATATTAGCGATTCGCCAACGAATCAAATTTTTTATTATTCATTTTAAAAGTAAATTTTAAAGAAAATAAAATAAGATAAAAGCTATTAATAAAAAGGGCCTAGCGCTTACTAAGTATATAATACTTCTCCCTCTTTATAACCTTTCTTAAGTAATAATAATAATTATAATAAACTATAAATTATACTTACCTCTTAATTTTAATAATATCGTCTTTTAATAAGTACTTAGCCGGCGGTTCCTCCGGCCGTAAACGTAAAAGTAAAATACTTAGCTTTACTACGATTAACGCTAATAATACTCCGACTAAACGCTAGCAAACCTTAATAACCTCTTTAAAGATAATTAATATTAACGACTAAAATAATAATAATAAGGATTTTAAGAATAACGTCCGATATTTTTAACGAATTATCGTGCAACATACCTTGAGGCTCTACAGAGGTGAATATTAGTTCAATTAAAGGCTGCGCAGTTGCGTATATAATTGTTGTTCTATTATTATATATGGCGCATTTAAGCTCCTTAAATAGGGGAGCTTACTAGCGCCATGGTTTTAGTAGTCTTAATTAGGCTCGCTTAGCCAATTAATCATAACTTATACGACATACCCCCTTGTTAAAGACAATACATAGCTTTAGTAAAGTAAATAAGTGCATAATAAATATAATAAATAATAATAAAACAATAGATAATAAGGAAAAGTAATAATTAATAGTTAAAGTAAATATGTTTAACGTATAAGCGAGAGTATATAAACAGCTCCCTCCCTTTATAACTTCCTTTTATAAGTATATTAAATTTAAAAATAGGTCGTGTCTTTACCGCTAAATTAGCCGCTCGTGCCTCCCGCCTCTCTAATCTTACTGCTACTCGCGCAGTTAAAAAAGTATATTTTCTTTTGTTTTTTATATTTTTAAGTTTAGTTTCCGACGTTATTTAAGTTAAAAGATCGAGAGATTAAGTGAATTAAAACATATTAATTAATTATAATAGCCTGCCGCCGCCCTTCGCCTTCCCCTTCGCCGTCGCCCTCGCACTCCCTCTCTTACGCCCCCTCTTACCGCCCTTACTGCCTCTGCTACTCCCGCCTGCCGGCGTGTTAAGGCAGGTATTAATAAGAAGGTCCCCTACTCGGCATACGTTAAAACTATTTTAAAAGGTAATCTTTTTATTAGCATTTATTAAGATATTATTAATTCGGCTCGGTGCCTTTAATATTATAACTAGAATTATAATTATATTAGTTTTTATTAAGCTTATTGTCGCGGTAGCTTTTGCCGCCTTTATAAAGGAAAAGCGTAGTATCTTTTATACTTACGTAAGTTTAGTTTTAATTCTTATATTTTAAAGTTAGCTAACTTTAAGTAGTAATTAAAAAACCTTTAAGCTTCGGTCTATAATACTCTTATTACGCTTAATATATTTATTTTATTTTTATAAATAGCTTTAAAGAATTTAACTTTAATTATTTAATTATTATTGCCGCCCTTGCCCCGGCCTCCGCCCCCCGCCTAATCCTCTTACTTACTTAGGTTAGTATTAGTGTTAATACTGTTAATACTAGTGTTATTACTAGTAATGTGGCCGCCCGCCGCCGCCGCATTAAGGAGTTATTAATAAAGCTAGTGGATTTGTTAATAGTTTAGTTCGCGACTTAATAGCGGCTTAAGAATATGCCCCTTTAAAATTATGATTTATTACTTTATAAATAGCTTAAGAACGGGCCCTTTTATACTTATTTACGTTAATTTAATTGTAGCTTCGGCCGAAATAGAATTCTTGCCTTTTAATAATTTAAAAAGAAATATATTTTACGTAATTATATTAATTTAAAAAGTACTTTAAAATATAAAAGAAAATAAGAAAGTGTGTTTATAGTAAAGTATAAGCTTTAATTAAGCTTCTTTACCGACGCTTTAACGTCTTATAAATTAAGTAATATAATAAAAGTCTTAAACTTCTGTTATAAAAGGTTTTTAATAAGGCTATTAATATACATTTTGTTTATAGGCAAATATATAACTTTAAAACTTTCTTTTTAATATTCTTAATGTAATTATATGTTTTAAATATTAACGTATTTAAGCTTAATTAATATGCACTGATTCTCTTTAACTATAAGCTTAATCGTTTATTAATTGTTATAAAAGATATTTTAAGAGCTCCTTATATTAAGGTGTATCTCCGTAAAGAGCTTTTGTAATATTATAATTATTTTTATAATTCGCTCTATCCCTAAGAGCTTAGCTTTAGTTATCGAAGTAATAACTATGTCTTGTTTAATTACTATTTATAATATAGTACCCCTGAATAAAATAATAATAAGCTCTTATAAAGAACGCTTAGTTTTTAAATTATTTATAAAAAAAACATTAAAGGCTATTATAAGTTACGTCTCGCTTTCTTAACGACTATAAATAATGCCTAAGAAGCGTATTTTAAAGAGGTAGCATATAGTCTAATTTATAACTTATAAGTGCTTTTGACTCGGGTTTATTAAGAAATATAATAACTATAAAGCTATAAAAATTATATTTAGTTTAAATATAATAGTTAAATATAATACAGAACCGACCTTCTCTTAATACTCTTTGACTTAGTTTATAATTGCTTTAGCGGTATTTTTAATTAAGTCGTAATATAATAAAGAAGTGCTCGGGTAATTGCCATTTATTAAGTTAAATTTTTAAGCTATCTTTTTTATATATGTGTTATAAATAAGTGTGACTATTTTCGCATATTTATTACGTATAATTTATACTCTTAAGAATTATTTTATATCTCTTATTATAGTGAGTTTATAGGCGTTATTTAAGCTATTAATAATTTTAATTATTATAGAGAGGTTTGAGTTATAATATAATACTTATATATCGTTTACGTAAAAGGCTATAAATATTATTTACTTATTGTTTATAAAAATGTAAGGCTCTTTTATAAGTAATACGAGACTAAGGCTTTTAAGTGTAATTAAGAAGTCGCCATATTATAAAGCTAGAGAGTCGCGGAAGTTATACAAAACTCTATTAATCTCTACAATTATGTTAAGTTATTTAAAACCGTTAAGGAAATAATAATAAATAAATATACTTCGTTTGTCTCGTTTTATATTAATAAACGCATTTACGACGTCGTATTATTTAACCTTTAAATTAAACTATACTATTATAGTCATTACGACGCGAAAAGACTTTATTATTAGCGTAAAAGTATATATAGAAAATATTATAATATTTTCTTATAAATTACCCTTAATAACGACTCGCGATTTAGTATGCACAAGCTGTCCTATTGAGTTGACTTTATAAGTAAACACTTATTTTAATAATATAGGCGTTATCTTCGCATTTACCCTTAGCACGACATACTAGCACTTCTTAGCCTAGAGATTTTTTATTTCTTTACGCGCGTCTTCCTTAAAGTGTTTTTCTTACGAGTGCTATTTTAAATCCTTTTAATACTTTAATGCTCGTAGGAGCTTTACTTAATGTAATTATATTAATTTAAAGCTTATAATTACTTATATTTTAATCGATTCGCTAATAACTATAGCTACAAATATAATATATATAATTTTATAGTCTTTTCTGTTTTTACGCGTTATCTTATTATTTTAGAATATCGTAATAAAAGATGCGATATACGTATGATTTTTATTTATTTAATTTATGGATTCGGCGTTTAGGAACTCCTTTATTGTAAAAGAGTATGTTTTTAGCCTTTTCTTAAACCGTTTATTTAATTATATTACCTCTTTTACTTAACGTTTTTATTGAGCTCGAGTAATAAGGCGTAGTTGACTTTAGTTTAATGCTTGAAGTACTTCGTTAAGAGTCTCTTAAGTTATATTATTCTTTAAAAGATATTATAATAATATATTCGACGGTGTGTTTTTTAAAAGAAGTTATTAATTTCCTTTAGGCTCGCCGTAATTCTTCTTTAATAAGGTGTTTTCGTACTCTAAAGCATTTCCTAAGCCTACACTAATTACTTTAATTTAGCGCAGTAGTTAACTCTAGCTGTTTTATAGTTTATTTTAAATTATAACTTAAGATATTAAGTTATATACACCCTTAATTTAAAGTAATTGTTTTTTACTTATAATACTCCTCTTAAGCTCGAAATGTTCGTTTCGTCGTGTTTAACTTCGAGTTTATCTTAGTATGCCTAGGCTTTTTAATATTATTAAAATATTTATATTATTATTATTAAGTTTTATATTATCTTTTAACGTATTAACTCGTGAATTTAAAAAGACTAACTTATTTTAGTGCTTTTATGAAATAAGCAGTCTCGCCTCTTTTAGAGTTGTGAGCTTTATAATTACGTATAGAATTACCTTTTTAAAAACTTCGTCGACTTTTATTATATTAAATAAGAGTTCGTTTAATTTAATATTATTTTTAACTTATATATATTCGTCTTTTATATATTTAATGACTAACTCGGCGTCTTAAGCGACTTCAGGCTCTATAAGTATATTAACGACTTATTTGAGTATTAATAGTAATTAGCCGACCACCGCCTGTTTATTATAGAACTATACCTTATTAAAAATAACGTTTCGAGTACGTATTATATACTTTAGCTAAAGTATTTAAATCTTATATATATTAATTATGTAATAGCTAATTAAGTATTTAATATACCCCTTAAGGTTAACCTTAAAGCCTCTCTTATTACGGAGAGCTTGTCGGTTTTTAATTATTGCGTAGGCTTTAGCGCCATACGCAAAGATATTACTTTAGTTAAGCCTTAAATTAACTAGTAGTTTCTTTACTACTTTTGAGTTATATTATCGAAAATATTGTTTAAATTATATTTTTAACACTTTGTTTAACGATTATATGACTTTTTTAATAAGTGGCGATATATTATAAAGATACGTAATTATTAAAATAGCTTCCGGCTATAGCTTAAATAATAAGTTAGCACTTATTATTATTTTCAAGGCTTTAATAATAAGCTCTCCGCTAGCTCTTTTTACATCCTTATTCGGCTTATACGTATAAATTAGAGTAGGCTTTAATTTTATGTTATTATTTAATGCTCATTAATTATACTTAATCTAGTATCTTATGCTAATTACCGACGTGTCGTTATTAAATTTAATTTTATATATAATAAGGCCGTATTAACGTTTAGTTTATATTTTAAACGTCTTAAACACGCCTATAATAAAGTCTTAGGATTTACTAATAAGCGTGAATACGAAGAGCTTTCTATTATATTCGTCTTTAATTAATAATAATTAATATATCCTATTATAACTTATAAAGTAATTAAATAAGTCCTATGCGATTCTAAAGAAAGGTCTCGAAGACTTATTATTTAATTCTTTACGTAATAATTATTAACTTAAATATATTATAATATAACTTTTACATTTTATACGCGTGATTTCATTAATTTAAACATTACGTATATACTTTATTAGAGTTTTTAAAGCCATTTTATTAAAATAGCCGGCGTATAAGTGTTATATTTGTGTTGTGTCGCTTTAGGGTCGTAAGAAACTATGTATTAATTAAAAAGTATACTTTTTAAAAAGGTATAGTCGTCTATTAATTATTAAGTATATTATTATAATAAGAGATTTATAAGCTTTTATAAAGGCATATAATTATAAAGAGCGCGAATAGTTATTAATAGATTTGTATTTAATTACTATAAGGTTTTACTTACGCTATAAGTTTCTTATTATATGGCTATTTTTAGCACTGCTTACTCGTAAAGTCGTATTAGTATTATTATATTACACTCCTAACTGTGTAAAAAGGCTCTTAGAAATAATATTAACGTTAAACTCTTTTATAATAATTACGTTACTTAATATTAAATTCTAAGTATATAATCCTTTAAGATTATATAAAGCGTTTTCGAAGATATATATACTCTTATTAATAATTAATAAACTTAAGGTGTCAGTATTAATTATGTTTTTTATAATACGTTTAAAACTGCCGGGGATAAGTTTATTAATGTTATTAATTAGGTAAGTAGCACCGTAATTGTTAATAAGAGTGCTATTTAATAAAGGGTAGCGTTAGAACTCTATAATAATATAAATGCTAGGACTTAAAGTACTATCGTAAAGTATGTCGTCGAAAAGCTTTGAATCGATTATAATTATATTAATATTTAAATTATTCTATAAAGCTTTACCTTTGCCTTTATTATTTATAAGTATAGCGGCATCGGTTAATTTAGCATTTATAATAAGTTTAAAGTTGTTATTATAATTAATTCCGGTGATTTTAACGACTATTATATACTTTTATTTTTCTTTAATTATAATTATCTTAAGCTTTTTAAAGTCTGTAGTTTTTAATTTCTTACAGGTTATTAATACTTTATTAATATTTAATATATACTTTATGCTTTTAAAAGTCGTTCCGTTAATTATATAATATAATCTTTAATACTTAAGCGGCTTAAAGAAATGCTTATTATTTATGCCGTATAAACAAAACTACTTTAGCCTTAAGAGCGAGATTTATTAAAGCTTATATTTGACGCATTAATATTAATTCCTTTAAGGATTAAATATTAACCGCCTCCTCTTCCTTAACGCTTAGGCTTTTTAAATATAATATACTCTTAGTTTATGCCGGAAAGCACTTATATATAATTATTAAAAGTAAACTCATATTTTTTTTTAAGTTAATCGTCGCGTATAACCGTATTAAGGATAGGATTTGCTTAATTTAAGTATATATAAGTTCTTATCGCACGTAGCCACTTCTTTAAAGCCATAGTGTTTTTAATATTAAGTATGTCGTATGTCTTAACATTTTTATAAGCCTTTAAAAAGTCTCTTATTTATTAATTAACGTTGACTTTTTCTTTATATGCCTTCTTTAAAACCTTCTTATATTCCATGACTATAATAATAAAAACCGACGATTTTAATAATATTATATCGCGCTAAAGTGTGCTAATTAATAATTATATATTTAATTTGCTTTTGCCGACTAATTCCTTAATCGCAGAGTTTAAAAACGAATTATTTACCGTTTTAAAGAGTTAATTATATAAAGTTATATACTTATTATTTTAGCTCGTCCATTTAGCTAGCGTATATTAATACTCCTTAACTTATATTATATAGATTTATTATATTTCTGCAATTATTAAGTAAAAAGATAAACTAGCTTCTTTTAGACTTATTCTTTTTATTAAGACATTTTTATTAAACGACTTAAGCGTTAAAGACGGCTATAGGTTTACTACTTTTTAAGCTGTAATATTAACGTAATATTAGTTTAATTATGTCTTTGCCACTTATTAAGCGGTGCTCTTAAGCGTTAGAGCCTTTAATCGGAGTTCTAGAATATAACCTGTTATAAGAGCTATAAGGTTTACTATATTTAATATACTTATAAACGTAATATAGAAATTTAATCGTAAGTATTATATTGCCTAATCCTTTTATATCTTTAAGGTGCAGTCCGTAAGTAGTTTTAAGAGTAACATTATTTATTTAAGGTATATTAATAATATAACGTCGAAAATATTTAATAGTTTAAGAATTATCGACGAGTTTAAAGAGTTGCGATAGCTTTTAAATAGCAGTGTAAAATGCCTTTATAAAGTTACGTCGGCGTGTGCATACGACTAGGAAGCTTTTTATAACTCACGGGGCTTATAACTATTATGTAATATACCTTAAGGCTCTATAGAGGCGAATATCAGTTTAATTAAAGGCTGCGTAGTTGCGTATATAATTATTATTTTATTATTATATATGGCGCATTCAAGCTCCTTGAATAAGGGAGCTTACTGGCGCCATGGTTTTAGTAGTCTTGATTAGGCTCGCTTAGCCAACCAACCATAACCTGCACGACACGAATTTTATTTAAAGGAAAGAAAAATACGCGTATTTAATCTTTAAGTAAAGCTATTATAAATAAAAGCGACGTTTATTAAGAGCTATACTTACGTTGCGCCGGCGAGGTCTAAGAGTTCCTCGATTTTTAATGTTTTAATAATTTTAACTTATTTATTATAAAATATTTAAATTATTATAAAAAGGGTAAGCCGTATAAATTAATAAATTAAATTGTTTTTACTCGCTAGCGAAATATAAGTTAATAACCGGCGAGGTCTCGGCTAGGTTAAAATCACTCCTCGACAATCTTTTTAAAACTGCCTTTTAATTTAATTTTAATAAAATTAAGTAAGCCGATTTTAATATTATTTAATTTATTTTTAATTAAAAAAAGCGTCGCGTTAATTATTTTATTAAAGTCTTTAACGCTAAAGCTTAAAAGTCTTTATAAAAGCTTATAATATCTTTTATTAAAGAACTTTATATTAGCGTTATATCGGTAATTAACGGGCTACGTAACGCGCTAATTTTAACTCTTTTTTAAGAATTTAAGGACTTAAAGAAAAGTAATATTAAGCTTATAATTAAAATTTCCGGACTCCGAGAAGTAAATAAATTTAATATTCGTTAATAAGTTCTTTACTAACCTCTGGCGAAAGACTTTTAAAAGGTCTACTTTAATTCCTTTAAAAACGATATAATTAAAAACCTTAAGGCCGGAGCTATTAAAGATAATAATTATATTAATATTATTAAGAACTTAAGTAATAAAGATAAGTTTATTACTATTACTTAAAGGTAAATCTGAGGTTTTTACTTAATAATTTATTAGCGAAAGATTAGCGTTTGCCCGGCGAAATACTTTAATTTTTTAATTTTCTTAAGTATTACGTTTTTATTATAACGTAAATAAATAATATAAATTCTTTTTTTCCTTAAATATTATCGTTTAAATTATAATATTTAATACGCCTTTAAAATTATGAAACCTTATAAATAAAAGTAAAAAAGTATATAAAATTATAATATATTTTTAACGAGTCGTCGGCGTGGCCTTAACGACTTTCCCTCGAACCCTTTAAAAAAGTAAGAAATTATAAGTTTATTTTCGCCGGCGCTTTGCCTTCCTTTTCGTAACGTTTTAACCTTTTAATAACTTAATTAATTCTTAAAAATTAATAAGATTTTTTATTAACTCTTAAGAATTATACGTTAAATTAAATCCTTTTTATTTAATAAAATATTATTCTTTGCCTTTAATTACTCGTCGATTTAAAAGAGTATTAATAGCTTATTACTCTTTTCTATTAACGAGGTTAAGTTAAACGACTTCCGATAATTTGCCGGGCTTTTATTAATACGGCTTTAATAATAATACATAAAAAACGTTATATAAACAGCTATATTTAAGGAGTAATTTTAATTTATACGCTTGTTTTCCGATCTTTTTAATAATCTTAAAAGGCCTTAAGAATTAATAATTTAACTTTTTATTTAAACAAATTATTTTAATATTCCTTAATAAAAGCAAGACTTATTATTTAATTTTAAATTTTATAAAGTAATAATTCTTATTATATTATTTCGCTTAGTTTTCTTTAATTCTTTACTAATTAGTTTTTAGCTCTTAGCGTTTTTTAATAACTTCTTTTACTCATTCTTTAATAGTCGGTATTTCCTTTCTTATAAAATCGTCCTCGATTCCCTAGCGAAAATCCAACGATATACTATACTTAGCCTCATTCGGAGTCATTTTAATAAACTCGTAATAAATATTTATATACGCGAACTTCACTAAAAATAAGAAATTTACTTAATTATCTTATAAATAATAAATAAAACACCTTAGCTACGCTTTTAAAGCTTAGTTTTATCGCTTTATTTATCCGTTTGTTTACGAGTGAAATACTATTAAAAGGCCTCTCGTCATTCGTAAATAAAAATAAAATTCCGTTTAAAATTTTAAAATAAATATAAAGCTTTTATTTATAATAATCGTTATAAACAGCCCGTAATTCTTATACTAATAATTAATAAATAAGTGTGTTAAAAGCAGTACATTAATGGTTTTTAAGCACGGGATATATTTAATATATTTAATATTTTTAATAAATTTGTCGATAATTTTCAATAAACTATTAAAGACTTTATTTATAATATTATTTTTATAAAATACTAAATCTATAATAAAGTCTATTATAATTAACTTAAATAGTTTATTAAGCTAGCTCGACGCTTATATTTCGCTAATTACTTTCTTACGTTTTACTTTTGTTTTTTAATAAATATTATAAGTCTTAACGTATTTTTTAACGTTTATTAATATCTTCGGCTAGAAATACTTCCGCTAAATAAGCTTTAATATCTTTTTATAATTAAAATAGCTTATAATTAAATTATTGTAATATATTTTTATAATTTTATTACGAATAACACTATCTTAAGAGACGTAAGCTATTCGTCGGTGTCTTAATAACTTATTACTATTAATATACTAATTTAAATCCCTAGTATTCTGTAATTTGACTCGCTTATTAATAATTAATAGCTGGTTCACCTCCTGTATGCTCGGGGACTCGCTTACAGTCGGGGAAAGCGAGTGTCCCGCGAAAGCGAGTGTCTCGCGCCACGTTAGAATTTATTAAGGTTATTAAATTTACTAATAGTTACTACTTAAATTAAATAGACTTAATAATTAATTTCGTAAAGAAAACTAAAAGAATACGAAATCAGCTTAATAAGCAATTAAATTAATTAACTTATTATTAAACTTAGTATTTGACGACTCTTTAAGAGCACTTTAATTGTCGGAGTTAAGCTTAAAATCGACGTAATCTTTAATTACTTCGGAATGAGTATCTCTAAATTTAAACTTTACTTTTTAGCTTAGTTTCATTATCTTTACTTATACTTTAGCTTTATAAACTTGTATTAAAAGCTATGGAAAAGCCTCTTCGTTACATAAAGATTATTTAAGGACTATAAGTTGCTTTTTGGAGTCCTTAATTAAAATAAGATCTTTAAATAGAAGAAGCTCTTTCTGCCGAGTATAGACTTTGAGACGCTCTCGTCGTGACTTCTCGTCTTTACGTGCTTATATACCTTTTATATAAAGAGCATTCTTTACTTTATTAATTATTATATTAAGCTTTTTCTTTACTTTTCGTAAAGCTTCGCCTAACTCTTTTTTATCTTTTATTTTAATTTTTTCTTAAAGATTATTTATTATAAAAGCTCCTCCTCCTTTTTATATACTCCTCCGCGAAGTTCTCTTTCGTTTATTATTAATTTTAATCTTTTCTTATAACGCAAAATACTTTAAAGTAATTAAATGTACTTTATATAATTATATAATTCCTTTTTTAATAACATCTTTAAATATAATAAAAGTATTATTAAAGAATTAAATAAGATCCTTCTCTTTTAAAATAATAAGTTTTATAATAGCTTCTTATATAATATCTTATATAAAAAGAGACAAAAATAATAAATCCTACTCATTTTTACTTTAAGCTTTATTAATTTTGTCTACCTTTCTTTTTTTATAATTCTTTTTATACTCTTTTATTTTAGCGATTTCTGTGTTTATAAAAATAAGCTACATTTCGGAGGTTTTAAATACGTTTATAATTATGTATTCTTTAAAGGTTTAAGTACGGATTTTAATAAAGTCGCGGAAGAAGGAAGTAATAATATATTAAAATTAAGGCTTTATAATGCGGCTTAAATTGTTAAGTTATAATAATGTTTTTAGGGCCGAAATACATTAATATTAAGAGGTTATAAAGCGTACGTTAAATAAAAAGGGTAATAAAAAAGGTATATATGATTTTCGGCGTATTTTAATTAGAATAGCTTAAAGTAGTGAGATTTATGGCTATTTAAAAGTAAGATTTTTTAAAGCTTATTTGGCTTAGCTTTAATGTATTTAATTAAGTAATCTGAGTATTTCATTATCTTCTCGTTATTAATATAACTTATAAGCGTATAAGTAATTATCTCCTTTCCTTTTAACTCTTTTGCAACTTAATTCTTTATAATATTAATTTTAAGAATAATAATAAATAAAGGAAGTAGTTTTCGTCCATTTGTATATATTTGTGACAATAGGTGCACTTAAGAGCTTCTCAGCGAGTCAGGGAATCCAAGGGTTCAGAGGTAACTAAGTCATGCCGAGTCGGACTAGTACCGGAGGGGTTTCGGAGGAGCTTATATATATATAAACTCATACTCCTTTTACTCCTTCTTTCCTTTTTCATCTTCTTATTTCCTTTATATTAAACTTATTAGCTCTTAATAGCCTTAGCTAAAATATTATTATATACCTTTTATACCGCTTTCTTAATTAGTATTGTTATATTAAATAAGAAAATCACTTCCGCCGGAGACGGCTTTATAATATTTTATTAGAAATTCAGTTATTAATATTTCAAAGAGTTAAAATTCTAGAGATCTCTTAATAATTAAGAACTACGGTTTAATTTAGTACTTTATAATTAGTAACGCTTGAAGTAGTCTTCGCTGATTACGTTCTAAATAACCTCTTTTATATAAAAGCCGCTATAGACAAATTTTAAGGAAGTGTTTTTATTATACTTAAAACCTTATTATTTAAGTACGAAACCCGCCCCGAATCTACTCCGAGTTAGATACTTGTTTTTATTAAGACTTATTATATCTTAATTAATTGCTAGAAAACTTATTAAATTAAGTCCTTTAGCTGCTACGACCTCCTTAAAGGCGCCTCTTAATTTAAAAACACTTACTGCCTCGCTTCTTAAAACTAACGTCGCTACCCGAAAGAATAAAAATAAAGCTCGAGATAATACGAATTATAATAATCCTAACGTTTTAAAGGAATTCTTTTAAGCCGTTAATAATCGAATTAAGAATTAGGTAAATAAGTAAAAAGAATTCTAATTTAGCCTTACCAGAATTAAGGCTATGCTCGTAGCCCTTACTATCTTTCGGCCTAATTCAGTACGACTTAACGATAATCTTAAAGAAGACTTTATTCCTTCTGAGCCTTTTGAACTACTTTAGAATTGCTTATAAACTTTTACTCCTCCTTTACTCCGATTAATAGAATTTAATAAAAGTTTATTAAGAAGTTATGCCTCTCTTACTCCCGGAGCTTATTCAGGTTCGTTTCGGCCTCTTAAGATTTAATTAATAGAGAAAATTACTTTATTAAATAATAGCTTAGACTTTTCGTTTAAATAATAGCGTACTTTAGTTTAAGACCACTTAAAAGTTAACGCTAATTTTTATTTAATAGAAAGAGCTCGTCGTACTCTTATTTAAGAATTAACTACCGGAACGGCACAATCTTACTTAAAATTTTAATACTTTTTAAAAACTTATTTTTTTAAGACTACTAAAGAGATAATTATATTCCTAAAATCCTATTTCCTAACCGGCCACGAAGCGGACGAATTCCGGTTTATTTTCCACGATTTATATATAAATTCTTATTTTAAGGAGACTTTTATTAAGTTTAAAATAAAATTCTAAAGCGCTATTATTTAAAGTAGCGTCGCCAAGTCGGAATAGTTCTTTTATATATAGTAAAAACTCTTTCTTAAGCTACGAGACAAGACTTCTATTATTAAGTTAACTTAAAAGAATAATTATAATAAAATAGTTTCTTACTTTATCTTACTAGACTTAAAGAACCGCCGGAATCGTATGCTTAATTCAAATTTCATTTTAACTCGCACTCCAAATATAACCCGAAAGCCGTCCGGTTTAGGTCAGATTACTTCTTCTATTCAAACGCTTACTTAAAGAATTACCTTCGCCTGTTAATCTTCCTTAGCTCTGTTTTAACGCTCTTTTACTTTTTAACGACAGTCTACTCTCTTTTTACCGCGCCAGAACTTTATATATCTAAAGCCTTAGACTTTTATAAGCGATAATTCAGTTAAGTATTATAATTACGGTAAATTTAATTATTATAAAAGCGACTGCCCTAAGACTCTTAAGGTTTAGCTCGTAAACGAGGGAATCGAAGAAGAAAGCGTAAAACTAAGAGAAAAACAAAAGGAGTTATTAAAAGGATAAATAAAAGAAAACGAAAAAGCTTAAGAAAAGACTTCTTTTTAAGTTTACGTAAATATAATTTATTAAAACTTAATTTAAATTCCCTTATAAAAGGAAAGTAATTCTTAGTTTTTTATATTATTAATATAAATAAATATAACGTTACACTTTCCGCTTTAATAAATATTAAAGTAAACAATTACTTTTTTGTAAATTAGACCTTTTCCGTACGCTTTTTAGAAGCTTTAAGAGTAAAGATTTTATCCCTCTTTTATATTATCCTAATCTATAGTTTCCAGAATTCTATATAAAGCTACGCTTCTTATTATATACGTCTTCACTTAATAATAAACGGCAGACGCGTATATAACTGCTTTTTTGTCGTATTTAACTTAAGAAACTAAAATATAATAATTAACGTTAAATAAATAAAACGCTTTTGCATTAAACTCGATTCGGTTAATAACCGTTTTATATAACCTTCCGCATACTTACGGACTCTTCGCTAGACGAAAGAATTAGTTATATCGCTCTTTATTAAGGCTAAAGCAAGAATTATTAATTATTATTAATTAAATACTAACCGACGTGATTTAATTATAAACTAAATTAATCGGAGACGACGACACTGCTAATTCGCTATTAATTACATATAAGTATTAACGTTACTAAAGAATCCTTTTAAGGAATAAAAGCCAGAAACAGCTCCAGAACTTCTATTATTAGAGCCGGTCGGAAAACTAAAGGCAAGGAAGCCTTGTCTACGACTACGCCGTCGCCCGAAACCTATTATAACTTCGCAAAAAACTCTTTTCTTTATTTATAAGATTAGCGCAAACGTATTTTATTTTAATATAAAGAATAAAAATATTAAATTCTTTATAACTAATATTTATAAAGTGGACCGAGTCTTATAAGAAAGATATAAAGAAAAGGATCTGAATATTTTCCGGATTGTAGCCGAAAGGCTTCCGAAGTAATATTAATTTCTTAAGGAAGTATTTTCTAAGACGGAATTAAACGTTTTATTACTTTATTAATATTACGATTATAAGATTTAACTAAAGGCTTTATTACTTAATTCTTATTTTCCTTTATACCGTTAATTAATAAAAGAATTAAAAGTATTAAAAGAATACTTTTTAAAGAACTTTAATAAAGGGTTTATTAAGACGAGTTAAAGTCTTTTCGCTTTTCTTATTTTTTTTATAAAAAAGAGCGATAAAAAGTTGCGTTTTTATATTAATTACCGTCGTTTAAATACGCTAACGCGGAAGGACTTATACCTTATATTAAGAATCGACGAGCTCCTCTCTCGCGTATTAAAAGCTAAAATATTTACTAAACTCGATATTCGAGCCGTATTTAATCGCATCTGAATGGACCCCGAGTCGGAAAAGTATACGACCTTCCGCACTAAGTATAAGACTTATAAATATAAAGTATTACCCTTTAGACTTTATAACGGATTAAGTACGTATTAATGCTATATAAACGACGTATTACTGGATTATTTAGACGACTTCTGTATAATATACTTTAACGATATCTTAATTTATTTAAAATTAATGAAGGAGCATAAAGAATACGTTAAAATAGTTCTGAAACGGCTCATAAAAGCTAGCTTATAAGTCGATATTAAAAAGTATAAATTCTACGTTACTCGCACTAAATATTTAAGTTATATTATAATTATAAAAGGAATTGAAGCCGACCTAGAGAAGGTAAAGCCGTTACGGAATTGAAAATACCTAAAGATTATTATAATAATAAAATCTTTCTTAAGTTTTTGCGGTTTTTACTGATAATTTATTCGTAACTTTAGACTTATCGCGAAGCCTTTTTCTACGCTTACCCGACTTACGGTCCCTTAGAATTAAATAGAAAAGTATAAAAAGGCCTTTAAAGAATTACGAAATCAATTATTAATTATATAAAAGATTTATTATTTTAATTTTAACTTATTAACGCGACTAGAAACTAACGCTTTCGATAAAGTAATTATAAGCGTAGTTTCTTAATAATACGTTAACGGATTATAATACTCCTTAAGATTCTATTCTTACGTCTTAAATAATTATAAACCTAATTAAGAAATCCATAATAAAGAACTTTATGCGATCGTGAGATCGTTTTATAAGTGGCGTCCTAAATTCATATCTATTCGGACCAGACTCGAAATATATTCGGACTACCAATTCTTAAAGTATTTCATAATAACAAAAGTCTTTATAAATAAGCAGGCTCGATAGATGGAATTCTTATTTAATTTCAATTTCCAGATTATATATACGCTAAGTAAATAAAATTAAAAAGCTAATATTCTCAGCCGGAAAAAGTAAAACTTAAAAGTTTAAGAAAAAGTGAAATTAAATAGCCGATTTAAAATCTTACTTACGCTTAATCGCCTTAACTTTAAAATTAATACGGAATTAATAAATAAGTTTATAATTAACGTTATTTCTTTTTATCTTCTCTTCCTAAAAGCGGAAGACGTCGTTAACGATTTGACTTTAAAATTACTTAAAACTTCATTTAACTTTATTAAGAAGCTTTATTAAGATAACCGCGAGTCTTTTATAAAAGAACAAAAGTCCTTATTTAAGAATTATATAATAACGAATAGACTCTTATATTTTAAAAGCCGTTTATATATATAAAAGAATACCCCGCTATATATTAGACTAATCCGAGAGGCTTATAATTAGCCGTCTATAGCGCATTCAAGTGAAAAGAAGACTTATTAGCTCCTTACTCTTAAGTATTATTAGTTTAAAATAAGTTTAGATTGCATCTAATATATAAGAAATTACAGAGCTTATTAATACTCTTATTCTAAATAAACCAAGTAGTAAGGGTTCTTATACCTTTTACTTATTCCCGCATACCTTATGTAGCACTTATATATAAATTATAAAGATTTTCTAAAAGATAAATATAGTTTTAACCGAATCTTAATATTTATTAACCGCCTTAGAAAGGATTCCGTCATAATTCCTTATTATTAAAATATCGACGCTCGTAGCACTACTTAATTATTTATTTAATGAATTTACCGATTCGGATATACTCTAGAGACGATTATATCTGACCGCGGCGTTTAATTTATTTCTTTCTTTTAAAAAGAATTCTGTCGTATTATTAATGTTAAAATTAAGCTTTTTATAGCTTATTATAAGGAGACGGACGGATAAACGGAGATTATAAATCGCTATATTAATTAAAGGCTCAGATTATTCGTTACTTATTACTAAGATAACTAAAGTGAGTTAATACCTTTAATTAATAAAACTTAAATATCCTTGCCTCACGAATTCATTAATATAGCTCCGTATTAGCTCAAATTCGGCATAAAACCACGCAATAGCTGGGACTGGAAGACGCTTAAAGTTATTATTTTATTAAAAAAGCTTAATTACGTTAACGTAAAAAAGTTAACTTAACGTATAAAATAAGCGTAAAAAATTACTAAAGGAAATATGTAAGCCGCTTAAGACCGTATGACCCGCGTAATAAACTAAAAACGGAAGCCTATCGATTAGGAAGTCGGAGAAAAGGTTTTCTTATTAATTAAAAACCTTAAGAGCTACCGTCTTAATCGTAAGCTTGCAAATTAATAGAAAAGCTCTTTTAAGATTCTAGAAAAAGTAAGCTACTTTTATAAATTAAAATTACTTATAAGCTTTTAAATACACGACGTATTTACATTAGAACTCTTTTTTAAGAACCCGAAAGACCTTTTGCCAAATTAAAAAACGCCGAAACCTTTTCTAAAAATTATTGAAAGTCAGGAAGAATAGGAAATCGAGGAAATCCTTAGTATTAAGCTATATCGCAACGTATTTAAATATTAAGTGAAATAACTAAGCTATGACCTTAATTTATAATAATATAATGCCTTCGATTTAATAAAGTCGCCTTATAAATTAAGAGATTTTCATGTAGCGTATTTTAATAAACCGGGATTACTTTAAAACCTGTCCGAATAGCTTAAGGCTTAAAAATCAGGGAAAAACGATTATAATTACTTAAAAAATAATAGATTATAACTTCCTTTCGAGATAGCAAAACAACGACGTTAATTAATAATTATCTACCTTTTAATTTAAAGTATTAACAAGGCCTTGCGACCGCACCTTAATAAGGACCTAGCTACCGATTTCACTATAAACGGCTACTTTTATATAAGGGTTTGAAGAAGATAACGGCTACAAAAGACTACCGAAACTAATCCGAAATAAAGCCTTTTAATCCTTATTAAAAGGATCCTCTTCTTTTCTTAATAAAAGCTTAATCAACTCGCTATCTGACCCTTTATAAAAAAGGCTAAACTTCTTCTTCTTCTTCTTTTTCTTAATAGTAGTAACAGCCGTCTTACGCTTAACACTACTACGACGTATACGGCAATAAATTATACTTATATTCTTATTCTTATCCTCTTCTCCCTTCCTATTATTAATATTACTACTACAACGAGCTATTTTAACTACTGAAGTAGCGAAGACTTACCAGAACTCTAATAAGGCTTTTAAGTATTAAATATTAATATTACTTATAATAAACTTAACGACTTATAATAACGTTATTTAATTACTTAAATATAATATAGCGAAGAGCTTAAGTCTCCTTTAATACCGCAAACCCTAACTCTTTTATAGTCTTAAGCGCTTTTACGGTCGCTATAAGTAATACCTCGTCGATCGACGAGGCGGCAATTTAAACTTCCGTATTATTAGCAGCTATTAATAACGCGTTATATTCCGGGCTTATAAACTACGGAAGCTAAAAAGTCAAAAGTATTAATATCGGACTCGTTTTAAAGGTTTTCTGGACCTTAACTTATAAGGCGACAAGATCCTTTTTAGGCTATATAATAAGCATATTTCTTCGAGCCACTCTTATCGAAGTGACAAGAGTAGCCCGGCTCTTTCGCTATCCGACGCACGTAGCGCACGCAGTAATTGCGGTAGGCCGCCGCTAAGGCTCCCGATAGGGTTAAAAGAAGTATTATTATAATTAGAATTCGGATTTTATTATAAAAGTTACGGGATTTTACTTATTTATTATTATTTATTTATTTTAATTAATTAGCTATACGTGTTAATAATTATATAACGCAGATTAATAATTTAAGATAACTTACGGAAAAGTATATATTATTAAAAGAAGAAGAATTAATTCCTTAGAAAGTTTGACGTATATATGCGCTAATATAAGTAAACAAATCGATGGCGCTAAGGCAGTATAATACAATAGGTAACGGACCAGATTCGGACGCCTATTCTATTAATTAAACAAATAAAAGCTCGCCTTCTTGTAATATATTATTTATTATTATATAAGACTTCGCTTACGCTTGCGTAACTTCGCTTGACCTCGGATAAAAGCCCTTAATATCGCAATAATACTAAACTACGACTAATTAAAGATTAAAGATAATCTCTTTTTTAAGAGAGAAGTAATATAATAATAAATGCACTTAAGAGCTTCTCAGCGAGTCAGGGAATCTAAGGGTTTAAAAGTAACTAAGTCATGCCGAGTCGGACTAATACCGGAGGGGTTTCGGAGGAGCCTATATATATATGAACTTACACTCCTTCCACTTCCTCTTTCCTTTTTTATCTTTTTGTTTCCTTCGTATTAGACCTATTAGCTCTCGATAGCCTCAGCTAAAGTATTATTATATACTTCTTACACCGCTCTCTTAGCTAGTGTCGTTACAATATTGTTTTTAAAATCGTAATAGATTTGCGATTCTTAAGAGAAGTTATATATAGTTTTTTAGTTTATATTAGAATAATAATAAATTCCTTAATAAGACAGTTAACTCGTGCTTTTAATTTATTTATATTTAAGATATTTTGTGCTTATTTAATCTTATACTTATTTATAATGAATTCTAGCTTTTTAAACTACTCTCGAACTTCATCTTTTATATATATATTAAGTCGTGCGTATATAATAGGCTTTGTTTTAATTATATAAAGCTTAGCGTAGTTCTTTAATTAATTCTAAAATTATTATCGTGTGAGAGGCTTTTGATTTAGAAATTAAGTTTGTAATTATTAATAAAAATACGTATAAAATATAATAATATACTTACTTTAAGTGGCAGATTATAGTATAAATTATATTATGCGTCGCACTTAAGCCGATTTCTTATTGACTTAAGCAATATTATATAATTACTTAATCTTATATATTATTTAATACTTTGTTTATTTTATTATACGTATTAAACGTCTTTTGCGAATTCCGTACTTAATTCTTTAGTTTATTAATAGACTTCTTTAAAAAATCCTCCTTAATAGAATATATTCGTGCCGTAGTAGTTAATTGCTCGGTAGGATAGGCAATTTTCTATTCGCGGGCCTTTATAAAAGCTTTATTATAATCTGATTTAGTGGTATGTTTAAGGTAGTAATTTGTAATTAACTACTCTTTAATAGGTAAAAGAGAGACGTAATTCTCTCATTAAGGGTTTCCTACTTTGGACTAAGTAAAAGCTATAGTTTTATTAAAGGTAATATTATATAAGAGTCTTAGTTAAAAATTTATTTATAAAGAAATATAATTTACGCGTAAAATCCTTAATAACGCGATTTGGCGTGAGACACTCGCTTTCGCGGGACACTCGCTTTCCCCGACTGTAAGTGAGTCCCCGAGCATATAGGAAGTGAACCGGCTATTAAGACGTTCTTTTTTTATAATTTTAAAAATAATAAAAAAAGCGAATTTAATTTAGGGTTTGCCGTTTTAATTCTTATAACTTTTACTATAAGAAACCGTAATATAATATATTTATAATTACGTTAATAAATAATATAAATAATATCTATAAGTCTTATTAATATATTATTAATATATTATTAATATATATTTAAAATATCGCTAGCGTATTAAATAATTTAAACGGCATTACTTAATACTTATAATGCTTATAATAAGTGCGGAATATAGTCTTTTATTTGTCTTTTTCCTTAATTTTAATATAATAATATATATTTTATAAATTTAAATTAATAAAAATCTTCGCGTCCCGGAATTTATTTAGTATTTTACTAATTAATAACAGGGGGTATCGATCTTTAATTGTAATCTAATTTAAAGCCTTATAATTAATATATAATTAAAAGCTATTATCTTTTTTTATTATAAATAAAATAAGAGCTTTAATTAAGCTTTTACTTTTCCTTATTTATTTTTTAACTTTAAAGGATTTAAAATAGCTTTAAAAAACCTTTAATTCTGTCTTAAAGAAGTTATAAATTAGAAAATATAAGGGCTTCGCACCCAGTTTTAAGTTAATAATATACTAACGACTTTATAATAAAAGCAACTCGTTCTCTTTTTCTTTTAAAAAGACGTCTTTAAATTTATAATATTATTATAAAATAATAAGTATATTGTCGGCGTTTAATAAGCGCGCTATATTAAAGCTAGGTATTATAGCGTACGTAAGCGACTTTTTCTTATTAATAACTTATGTAAACTCTTTTAATTTTATAATATTAAGGTTATAAATATTATTTAATCGATATAAATATTTTTATTATTTAATTTTAAAATTAGTTTAAGAGTTGATTTCTTTTAATTAAAGCTATCTTAAAATTAGGTTTATATCCGGTATATCAATAACTCTTAGCCGGAATATATTTAGCTTTATTTATTTAAGTGTATTTATAATTTCTACTTAAGCGAGAGTTATATTATAGACGATATCTTTATTATTAAAAAGGGTTTAAAATGTCTTTAATCCTTCGCCGGTAAATTATAAATTACATTCTTTTATTATAAGCCTTAAAATAAAATTATTTTTTATTTTATTATTAATTAAGGCTATTAACGTCTTTTACTTTTTATTTAATAAAATCTTTAATTAAATTTCCATCCTTTTACTTATTAATTTTAATAAAACGTAAAAGCTATTGTAAATTAAGCGCTTTTTAGCGTTTATTTTTAAACTCGCCGGCATTAGTCTTTAGGTATTTATTAACGTAATAGCCGAGTTTATAATATAAATAATATTTAATTTTCGACTTATAATTTCCTTTTTTACCTTTTTTAATTAAGATTTTATTTAAATTAGCTTTATTAAATTACTTTAGCCGGGAATTGTCTTATCTTTCGCTAGCTCTTCGTAAAGGCTTATAAAAAGGTTTCTCTTTTTTATTTTTTTATTTTTTTTACTTTTTATTATTTTCTTTTATTAAATTATAAATTTCTTAAAAAATAATAATAAAAATGACTTCTTTATAAGTCTATAGTTTATTAACTTATCCACTTTCGACAATCTTTTGGCGAGCTTTAGGCCGAATTTTATTAAAGAAAATGTCTTATAATTAGCGTTTTATAAAAGGCTCGAGGTGTTCCTTTAATTCTTTTAAATAATTAATAAATTCACGAATAAGCTGGCTAACTCTTTATTAAGCTATTTTATAAGCCTAAGAATTAATTACCCTTTTTAAAATAAGGAGTAATTAGAAATTCTCTAAAAACTCCTTATAATTTTCTTAAGTTATTATATTAAGTTTCTTTGAGGTTTACTTTTTAAATCTTTTTTAAATATTTGCCGGTTTTTTACGAAATAATATTGTCGCCTATTTAATTTTAATTATATCGGTCGGAAATCCTTTAAAATCGTAGTTAAAAACACGGTTATAAATTTATAAATATTCTATAAGTTTTTAATAGTTCTTTCCTTTATATTTTAAAGGGATTATATATTTGCCCTTCTCTTAACGTAAAGCCCGAGGTTCGTCGACTATTATTAAGGGGTTCCTTATATTACCTCCGTTATTTATAAAAGTCTTTAATTTAATAAGTTAAAAGAGTTAAACTCTTATTATTACTTTAAAAAAGTATTACGTAAAATTATCGCTATATATTTAATAATACTTAGTAATAAGGCTATTAAGAATATCGTTTCGCTTCTTAAGAGCCCGAAGTTGCTTTTATATTACAATAATATTATTTACTAACGTATCTCTAGTAATTCCCTAATGTCCTAAGGTATTCAATCGTTATTTTTGTCGACTTAAGGTTACCGTTAATAATCTTTTAATTTAAATTATTATATAATAGTTAAGCTAACGGTAAGAAAATAACAATTAAAATATAATAATTACTAATACGCTAAGGTAATTATAACACAATAAAATAACTAGAAAAGCGCTATAGACTCGCTGGTAATATTTAAATTTATATAAAAGCTAATTGTTAAGGAGGGAAGATTACCTCTTCCCCTTTACTGTCTTTATGAGGGCAGTGATTACGTAATCAGCGCTAAGAGCACAGACCATTACACTGAGCATGGTTCCGAATCCCTAATCTTGACAGGAATCAAAATGTGAAGCAACCAATTCAGTAAATGAAGTAGAAGATGGTATAATATGCAAAAGAGGCTACATAGACTGTAGAAGTCAAAGAAATCATTTCGGGGGGGTTTCCAAGGCAATCGCTGGTAAAGACTTCCTAACTTAACCCACCCCCAGTGGAGGTAGGATGTCTTGCGATCGGTTTCGAGTCCAGGTCAACTGGCCACGGGTCCTCACTGGAAACCGCATAACCGCGTATGAGGAGACCGCAGGTAGACACTATTTGGGCTCGTTGGGAATACGGCGCATCATTTGATGGATAATGATAGCCTTGGAGGTCTAAGGATATGTAGATAGGCAGGAATTTTCCAGTGTCTTCACTATCTTGTAAAAACTTCTTCTCCAAAGTCCAGGACTCCACACCGCACCTACATGATGGCTAGTAGTTGAGGCGCTCTCTCATTATACTAATTGAGCAGCCTCTCCGCAACTTCTGCATTGGTGGTTTTAAAACTTATGTACTCGATTTATTCAAAAAAAAAACTTCTAACTCTTTAACTGTCGTACAAAAGTGGAGCAGGCTTTTAGTGGTTCAAGAGCTCTACGATCAACGCGAAAAGCAAGGGTTCAAAAAATGTATTCAAGTGAGCGTTAACCTCTGTAAAAGAGGGCTGTGACCCGAGTACATATACTCGTGAATGCTTACGAGAGCATACACATGACCTGTAGACTGCGCTAGGGTGCGACATTAACTTATATGGGATCATCATAATTATAGAATCGCGTCCTTGAAAATTTACCCTATATCTCCAACCCGTCTAACTCATAAGTGCCAATAATTAAGTATCAAATCATCCGACATGTTGGCACGGACCTGCTAACGTAGGTGGTAAGCGACCCGTGAATGTAAGCGTGCCGTGAATTGCCCAAACTGCCCAATTAGAACGCTGAAATTGCGAAAATTCGCTACAAAAACATTAATAACCCAACGAACTTTTCTTATAAAACGCCAAGACCAATACAAAAGTTGCTCTTGTTTCTCAGATTTATCACTAAGGCTAACTCACCTTCCTTAAATCCGAAGATTCACGGGTCGCTTACATTCACGGGTCCCTTACCACCTACGTTACCTCCCATGTTGCTGACAGATATTGAATTCATGCAATTCGGTTATGATACGCCTACCCAATAGGGGAGTGTAACTGCCGAGGGGCTGTGATACAGATTGAATGCAGGGGCAACATCTCTCAGGTTTACCCAGCGAGTGAAGGCAGAGTAAGATCACAGAATCGGTCTGAGTGCAGTTTGAATCTCTTCTCCTGTTCCAGCACCCTCGTGTCTCAAGAGAAGGTCGATACTTATGCACTTGGATCGTCGATTGCTCGCTGAACAGGAATACCGAAGAATCCCCAAAGATAATTTTGTTTCTACTGCATCTGTTGCAACTCCAAACGAAAATGCAACTTCTTATTCTGCTATAGTACTGCGGTTGACAACACCAGACTAAGGCCATTAAGCTGTCTCCTCTACTATATCTTGAAGAATTACCTCGACACTTCAAGACGACGAAGCACAGCTCAAAGCATTCAAGTAATCACTGGAGAGCGGAAGATCAGTACACCCGACATGCTGAAGATTGAGGAGGATGGGTCGTTAGAAGAAGCTCCTTCACTCCGACTTGTGGAGTGGGGAGTCAAATGGCACCAGCAGCCAGCCTGGATGGTCATTTGCGCATTTTCCGGGATGTGCCTCGCAATTGGCCATCACATCTATTATTCCAGGCTGGACCACACGCCAGCTGGTGATGAGGGCAGACAACAATGGGCACATACATTTGGGAATGTATTTGCGGTCTCGGTAGCGACATTGTTCGCAGTTGCAAATAGGATGGCCTACAAGCAATATTTCTGGACGATCGTCAGGCGAAAATCTTTCACTTTAAAAGCGCTTGACAGTCTTTTCTCCTTGACTTCGGATCTCTTGGGGTTCCTCGAAACAGATCTGTGGAAGCGCTCTCCGCTGGCAGTTGTCCTTGCCTTCATTTGCTGGTGAGACTGACCTTCGGTATTTGATAAGCAGCTCAGCGGCTATCATTTGACATGTCTCTCGTATATACTAAACATTTCTACAGGGTAATAACTTTCGCTGTCTTCCTACCTCCAGGCTCGCTCACTGTCACGGCTGGGACAGCCACGAAGGTGGTAAATATGCCTATCCCTCAACTAGACTGGAACTCTTTGTCTTGGGCTGACCCTATTATACCGGGACACCCACCAGCGCCTGTCATTCAAAAGTTGGTCACCCAGACATCCCAGACTTCGAATGTATTGGACCTCATCCCGCCATCGCCCAACTCATCCTACAGTCTAAACGTTCGCGGGCCATACTTGAAGTGCGAGGCACCAAACTCAACATACATCCCATTCCTGGACTATTACATGAAGACCCTCTACTTTGTAAATCAATCTGCGACGATACCTAAAGTCACGAAATCAACTCTTCGTCTTGCTTTGAATATGTTCAAGGACACGGCTGAAATACATCCGGCTGTTCCTGTGGATCCTCCTGGCACACCAGGATTTCCTGATATCCACGGAGTTGTCCTGACTGCCTTCGATCCATTCCTCGGTGAAGGAGCAGCACTTCTACGGCCAGTGAGTGGCTCTAATATCGAACCATTGAATACTTGGAAAGTAGATTTACCGGCAAACTTTGGAAGGTCCATGGGTTATACACCAAGTTTCTGTACTCCACTCAGCAATGCTTCGCAACCAGGGGATACACCGGAATGCCAAATGTTTCCTTTCCAACTCTGGGTCATGACCTCGGATGATGCGATGATCTGTACACTTGGAAACGGCACGCGGAGAACTCACATCAAGTTTCTCAACGGAGAGCAACTGGTAACCTACGAAGAGATGAAGGACTTCAGCCCTGTGTTCGCAGCACGTCAGCTTGTACTCGAGCATCTAGTGGAAGGTAAAGTGGAGGAAACCGAAGTCGACTACCAGGTTCACTCTTACAAGGCGGTGTACCTTTCAGTTGTCAACATGATCAGTGGCAACATTAGCATGTGGATCCCTTGGAGTTCCGGTACCCCTCCTTTTCTGACAGAGAAGAACTTTGCTCTTCGCACTGGATTAGATGCGTGCCAGGAGATCATGAATAATGTGTGGAGTCAGAACTACACCAGCAATCTCTTCAAGAAGCCTGAGTACATGTGCCGGAATCGGACTCTGGCAAGAGCAATTGAGGATCTTGCTGCCAACGTGACAATCAGCATGCTGTCTTCTTCGGAGCTCACGTAAGTCAACAGATATACCTCAGAACTTCGCTAATGGGTGTTCAGGTCTGCTGGAGTAAATATGACACCAGTCACTGTCAATCTGGTACAGAATATCTACATATACAAGCCATTTCTACTCGTTCTTTCGTATGGGCTCGCTCTCTTATTCACAATACCCGGGCTTGTTGTCGGAATCTGGGCTTTTTACACGAACGGCGTTTCACACAGCACTTCTTTCTCAGCCATCCTTTTGACGACTCGAAACGTGGGGTTAGATGAGATATCGGAAGGACATTCGCTTGGTGTCTTTCCGTTGGATGCAGGTCTGGGAAGGACTAGGCTGAAATTTGGAGGTGTCCAGATCGAGGGAAAGTGGAACAGGGCTGCGTTTGGAAGGGAAAACGAGGTGTTAGACTTGAAAGTCGGAAACAAATATATTTGAACACTTTGGGTAAGAAGGATTGATAGTGATTACGGCTCTGTTGTATAGTAATTTCATGTAAATAATTGAAGTATTCAGCAAAATCAAATTGAGCAATCGTAGCCAAATTGACACAGCAGAGGTGTATTGCAAGGTATCCGAAGTCATTTTGTCTTTTCGGCCATCTGCGTATTCTGCCCTTGGCTCTCATCGAGAGCACGTATGCACATTAAAGAACACCTCTCTGTTCTAGCTCGCTGAAAGTACAGTATATAGTACCTAATTTCTGTGCCTTTCCAACAATGCTTTTGCCTTGTAATGGGGAACCCAGGCACCTTCTGACATGGAAGGCCAAGAAAGGTTGGGTGTTTCCGAATATGGCTTTCAAATTCCGATGTTCTGTGTTGAGAAGCTCAAATGTGAGTATATAAATAATTTCATTCCAGGATCTAGAAGTCCATTCAAAGTGCCCAAGGGTTCTTGTATGATTGTGTCGGTTTGCGAGGTGTGAAAGCGTGCCTGTGCTAGCATCCTTCGCAACTGAAAACGTAATAGATCTCTTCCAACAATTGTTTAGTGAATATTCGGGCGCCTTTGCTGATCTTGCGCTTTCTTGGAATGACATGTCCAGAGTCACCGATAATGTCGAAGTCTTACTGAATACATCTAATGTCCAATGTCAACAAAGACATCTCAACCTCATTTAATTCTTGATAGCTTGCGTGAGCAGATGACATAAAAGTGGCTTTCAAGTACTAAAGGGGCCATGCTTTGCGCCGATGCGTTACAATAATGCCTTTTGCCGTGTTTGTTAACATCTTTCTGATCGTCAGGTTGGGTTAAATAGTCATAAAGCTCCCTGGACTAGTGTCACAGCAGAGATCTCGGTTCAGCGCCAATTCTTCAAACTATATGCTTTCATAATAACCGTGGTGGTGGGAGTGTGTGTGCAGGAAAGCAAGGTTTTGTTTGAACATGACAAGGAGAACTACCAGATCAATACGGAGGACACAAGTAATGCTCATAGCCTCATCCTCTAGAAACATCAAAGGGTGCTGAAGATTCCTGGAATCTCCTACGTAAACACGTCTCCCTTCCCTCCTTCCTCCCGAACAGCCTCAAAATGTATACTGTTCCAAGTCCAGAGACAAGCTCGCTTAATACCACTCCCCATCCGTTCTGCACCCAGTACGACCCCACAACTTCAATCATACAAGCTGTCCGCTAACATAACACTGCTTTACACTCTGGGTCTCAACTTCAGTCCTGGGTCTGGTTCTTGTGCTAGTCGTAGTGATGATACTCGTATTGGTCGAGTAAGCCGTATAAGGGTAGAGATAGACGACTTCGGTGGTTCCAGTGATTCTATTGGTGCGAGTTCTGACTTCGGTGACGGTGGTAAGGAAAGTGGTACAGCTTGTTGTTGGGGCTGCTTCCTCAGCGGGTATGCTCGATACGAGAGGACTTGGAATAGGTAAGCAAAAGTGGTCCTGAAATTAAGAGGTACTTCTGGTGAACTTACATTAGGGATGCAATGCCGAGCAAGGCGAGATGTGATAGTTGGACCATTTCGAGGACGATCTAAATGTTTCGGGGGTGGAATGGGTTGTCAATTGCCCTTGGACTTTGACAAAAGCTAGACCTTCGATTCCCAAATAGAGGATACTCCTCACTTTATACCTAGTGAGGCTCGGCTATGCTCAATTAAGATATAGGCAATATCTTTTCGATCAATTCAAGCTCAACTGTCAAGCATTTTTGGCGTGCCAATCTGCTTGCAGCCTACAGAGTGATGCCAGGGGCAAGACATCAAATGGGATAATCCATAACATATTGCAGGTACCTCATGACATCAGGCAGCATCGAAAGTGCGGAGTGCAGGTACTATTGATTGTTCGGGGACTCCCAAATTGGTTCTATAACTGTTTGTTGATGTGGATGAATTCTCGGCTAAAAAGAGTGGATGTGCGGGAGATGATTTCGGGATGAACATGTCTAGGTATTCGTGGACACGACATGATACACATACCTTGAGAATAAAAGAGCTGGAAAGATTGCTGAGATACCATTACCTACCGATCATCGCAGCGCTGTGATGTGAAAAGCCAGGCAAGTGATGGTCTACTGCATAAGACTTTTTGACTCAAACCAATCTTTAGACTAATATACCGGAAGCCTTAGGGATTCAGCAGCCGTTCTATACATATCTTACGCAGGGAACAGGGATTCGGTCCATTTTTGATTGTAATATGCGCGGATGTGCGTTGAGTAATTACTGATGAAGTAAAGAACGAGTTTTTCCTCTGTTGCAGCGGATATCATCTTTGTGAAGGCGAAAGTCTGGCATCTAGTAAACGAAGTCTCCTTGAAGCCGAAAATATCGATTAGGAAGCTACTTGTTGTACTTGAAATCGTTTTGTTGCTTCTTTATCTTCTGGGTATTGATTATTGATACAATCCGGCTTTCATTGACGAACCAAGGAGATGGCACCGAGTTCCGGCAGATCTTCCATCTGAACGCAACCTCAAGCTTGTAAGCTCTGGGTAATCTTCTCAAATATCCCAACACCTTCCCTTCCCAAAGCAGTTCCCACACCCACTGCGGCTGCACCAACCGACATCATCCTCTTGTATCCGGCAGCATCTTTTACCCCGCCAATGCCAATGATCGAAATACTTCTCACATCGGCGTCTGACGAGGAGTCCAGGAGCGAACGGATCGTTTTCACATTCCCCAAAGCAATAGGATGTAATGCATCTCCAGCAAGACCGCCGAGGCCAGTCCCGTTTGCTGAACCCAGAGCCGGATCATTTTTCCCGTCCGTAACGAGGCAAGAGCCTAATGTGTTGGTTGCTGTGACGAACGATATCGGACAGCCACCTTCCAGGGAAGTAGATTGCTCCAATGCGTGAATCAAGATCATGAACTGACCATGGTAGGTATATGGCGGAGTTTTGATGCCGACATGCAAGCCTCTGGTGTACGTCTCTGGAGCCTTAGCTTTCGCATGGCCGACGGCAGCGATATAGTCCGTCAGACTGGCACCATCGTACGCCGGCGGTGGTTTATCAGGGATATTCGGGCAAGACAGATTGATTTCCATCATCAGATCGAGACCGGATGAGACTGCCTCTTTTTCGGAAGCCGGGTAGGACTTGTCGGGATCGTTGAGGACCTCAAGGAGATGCTCGCAACATCTTCCGACTTCCGCAGCTGAACCAGTGACAGAGACGATGAATGGCTTGAGTTTGTCGTTTTGTTTCGTCACTACTGTTGAAGTGCGACTCATGCGCACGAGCATTGTCATGTACTCATCGAACGCGATTGGGCTGTATCCAAGCGTATTCAAGGAGCTTGTTTCGCCGGGAAGAACCTCCCCACGTCCTTCCGGGAGATCGACATTTATGTTTGCAGTGGCGTGGCCTAGTGAGGATGAGAAGAATGTATACTGATGGGTCTCTGGGTGTTGGTTGAAGGCTTTCCAGAGAGAAGTGCGGATTGTAACTGCACCTGTGTAAGGACAGTCGTAAAGAGCTTTCAAGTCATCTTCGGTTGTAGCCCAGGGATTTGCGGAGTTCAGAAGAGAGGGCGTGATAAAGAATGGTTGCTTTGGTGTTGACGCGTGAGTCTGTTTTGAAGTCATGGCGGGATGTTTGGATTGTTTCGTCGTGGGGTGAGAGATGTTTCCAGGAGTGGGGTCGAGAGGATAGGCAAGGTTAAACTGACAAGTCACGGGAAGGATCTATCCGATGGAGGCGGTTCCCTGCAAAGCTTGGTCTTGATCTCACATGGTGAGTTGCAGAGTTACCCCATAGAGGAGAGGGAGCCATGGAAAGTTCGTTAGAGTGCCAGCAAGCCAAAGTGGATGACTTTTGGTTGCCCCGTGATCGTATCTAGTCCCGACGGATCTTGCCACCGGGTCAAGTCGAAATGGAACTTCTCAACTACAAGACCATCTTGAAGTGTCCGATAGACCGGATATTGGGGTTCTGAATAATAGAGACTGGCATTCTGAAAGCCACTCAACATTTCTACCAGTCACTCAAATCACTAGCAGATGGAGAAATGGTGTACAATAAACATTATCAAGAATCGAATTGGATTGATGTTAACACACAATAAAAATTGTCGAGCAGAAAGCTGTGCTCATTTTCTCTCTCTAAGTGGACTTCTTCTCTCCTCGAGTCATCACTGCCTTCACCATGCCTGACCTATGCCCTGCCCGGCCTTAGACTCCATCCACCCATTCATCCCCGCGATCGTCGCTGAAAACTACCCAAGAAAAAAACCTCGATTCATCACTCCATTTCTATTACTCTCTTCTATCCAAGGCAACGAGTTCCCAGTTCGCCCGTCTATGAGACTGTCATGACCATTGGTCCGGCGACGGTGATCGCATCGGTAAGAGTGCCATCTTTTGGAGTAGCGCTCGTCAGGTGGACATAGGTGATACCAGCCAAGTTCGGTGGAACCGTGCATGCACCGTTGGAGAAGGATGTGAAGGCAGCTCCACCTGGCAGACCACCGTTGACAAACGCACAACCAGTGGCGCCAGTTGCAGTAGATTGGAGTTGAACGGTTGATCCTGCTGCAACGGCGGTTGGGGCACCAGCGGCCATGGTGACAGCTGGGAATGGGGTGATAGCGAGGTTGGAGCCAGCTGGGCAGGAGGAGATGAAACCCGCGGCGAGTGTGAAAACGGCTCGGATTCCGAGTGGGGTATCAAATGCGGATGGGATGGCAGCAACTTTTGATGCTGTGCGGATGAAGGTTTGATGTCTGGCCTCGACGGTAAGGATCTGACCGGCGACAGTGAGAATGCCAGGTGTCTTGATGAGAGGAGCGGCCGCGAGGTATCTGAGAATTGTTAGCTAGATTCTGAAAGTCATAGAGATAGGAACACGTACGCAGAAACACCGACGTTCTCCAAGATTGCGGCTGTAGCAACCATAGATTTCGCATCCGTGAAGGCAAAGTTGTACGTGCAAGGAGCGACTGGTGCAGTTCCGGCTCCAGCGATAGCACTCGTGAGGGTCGTTACGTGCGTAGCCTCGGTTCCTCCGATCGACTTCAAGTTCGTGATTTCCTCTGGGGCGAGACCAAGAGCAGCAAAGTCAGAGTCTGGGAACTTGGCGAAGCCCTGTTGGTAGAAAGCAGTCTCGAGATTTTCTAACGTGAGGGCACTTCAGAGAGGTTAGCAGAGATCGACAAGGACGTCGGTGAAGCAACTTACAATATCAAGATGTCAATATCGGTCAATCCATCTGGTAGACCAGTTGCTGGGTTTTGTCTCTCCTCAAGCATGTGCTTGCGTGCCAATTGACCGTACTCGTATGCCCTCCTCTCGTATGGTGAAAGCTTTTGCGCAGCAGGAAGAGCAGTCGCAGTCGCCACTAATCCCACCACCACCGCACCCAAAATGTTTCTGATGCTAGGCATTATGAAGTAGATTGATTGATCGAGGTGTTGATGATGATGTTGTTGTTGAAGAATATAGTAGTTGTAGATGATGTTAACTGGACCAGCCCGAGCCAATTACAACTTGAGTCGAAGATTAAAAAGATATTATTGATAGATCGTCGAAGAGTAAGGAACCAAAAGAGTGGAAGCGATTGTCTTGAGATGTGAAAGCAAACCAGCGCTTGAAAGGGTATCGAAGAAGGCAATGAGACGAGAGGAAGGTACTTTTCCCAAACAACAGGAAATGGGCGTGTTAAGAGTCGCGATGAAGACCCCTGCCGGTCTTCCACGGGATGCAGGTCGACCGACGAAGATCCATCCACCCTCGTAACAACCTTAAGAAAAAGCTTGGCTCCAGGAAGGTGGGATATCCGACGGGGTGTCAAGCCTTTGGGGCCAGGGGGGCCAGGGGGGTCAGGGGGGGCAAGCATGGTGACAGCGGGAATCTGTCCAGGAACGATGGGCCAAGCCAATAGACAGACAGCAGAGGACGAGCAGAGGTGACTGAGGGGGTATTGGGCTAGGACATCAACAGTGGTGGGAGGGAGAAAAGGTCTGAGACCAGCGAATGAGTGGTGATGAGAGGGGAGATGTTTGGCTGGGCTGCTCTGCTCGCGGGTCGGATTGGCTAGAAGGGATCTTTCAGGAGCTACCATCAGCGCGGAGGCGCCCAAGGGGAAAACCTCTGAAGGCTTTCGGAGCAGGTCGAAAGAGGCAGCAGAAGGAGGGACAATAATTCCTACAACAAGCATGGAGGGTCAGAAATTAATCCGGCGTGGGCATAACGCTCGGTGGTTGCAGCTCGCTTAGCCGCTGCGCAGGGGACAACACAGGGGCCACGCTCGCCTCCTGTGTCAGAGCCGTTTGAGTATTCTCTTGGCTGCCGTTCGCTAACCCTTCAGCCGTCAACAAATGAGACGTGCCCTCGGATTTCGAGGGACCGGCGACTTCGCAGGGCCTGCCATTCGGGAGGTGTTCGGACTTTGCTGCTTGAAGAACGGTGCGCTTGCCGTCTGCCAAGATACTCGGGAGTGTTTGAGGCGGCTACCCTTGACCGTTCGTGTTCCATGATCCTCTTCCTTCCTCTCCCCTCCTCGCTCCTCTCCTCTCCTCTTCCTGCGCTACTCTGCGGTAAGCAGCTGTGAAGCGCAAACACAAATTTCATCAATGCCGGTCAGATCGTATGCAGCCTGTTGTCGGAATCACCTCCAAGAAGTGTGGCTTCCCCCTTCACTATATTACATCTGTAGCAGCCACCTGACGCCTGCAAGCCGCTGCAAGGCCAAGACTAAAGATCAAGGGCTCCCCTCTTTGAGAAGTGAACTATGGCCATGGCATCTCTGCCTGTCTGTCTGTCTGTCTGTCTGTCAAGATAGAGTTATGGCCCCGCCCAAGGTGCCTGAGGATGTCTGACAAATCCAGCCATGCGGGTAAATCCCTGGTGGAATCTCTGGCCAGGAGAACCCAAGGTCGAAGATCCTTCATCCTTCCCACCCTTCATCTCGAATGCCGGCTGCTCACTGTTTATGCAGCAGCCACGTCACGTCAGGATAAGATATGCGCATCGGCATTGATAGCCTTGTCTGGAGAATGTGTGATTTGCGCTAAGGACTATAGATGCACACGCTAAAGCAAAGGAAATACATGGAGCTGCTCGTTGATATATCTCTGTTCGCTCAGTTTTGGTTTTTTGTGATCCCTCCTCTCATCATCCATCCTCCACTCATCCATCATTCACCTTCTGGCCATTCCATCCCAAAACCACTCTACCTCCCGCACCCAGACAATCTCACAAGGAAAGGAAAAAAAAACTATTCTGACCAAGTCCCAAGGAACTCAGTACGTCGGGGGCATGTAACTTGGCGCAAAAAGTTGCCCTGACATCTGTGCATGTATCGGTAATTCCTTCAAGATTTGATTTCTAGTGGCATCATGGAATAGTTCCACCACAAACGCAATTGGAAAAGAGAGGAGTTCATAGAGCATATGGGTTGAGCGAACGAATAGTGAGACAACTATACAATTGTTAGAAAGTACCGCAAGAAAAGGGTTGGCATTACTTACGGAGGACTCTTGGTGAGATCTGTTTTCAAGATCACTGGTACTCTCGTCATTTCCTTTACGTCTTGAATGTACTCGCCGTTCTCCTCGCGAAGGGTGAAGAACTTCAGGTATTTCTCCTTGGGACTGAGCTTGGCCTCGGCTGGCTCCACGATGTGGACCTTGGAGTCAGATCGAGTGCGGTGCAGACTGCCTGAAGCCGTAAGAGAGTTCTTGGTTGGCGAAGGTGGGACACTCTGAGTTGGTCGCTCTCCAAGAGAGACTCCAGCCACGCTATCGGCTATATCAGAAGCGTCGTCCTCGTCATCAAAAAGTGCATCAACATCATCAGTGGAGATTGTGCCAGTCTCCATCTGTTTACGTTGGGCCTCCTCGTGCTCCTTCTTGGCGCGTTCGGCAACAGCTGCTTGCTTGGCGGCAGCAGCGGCGTTGGTCATTCGCTGAGATGCACCTGCTCTGGGGCGCTCGTCTTCTGGGACGTAAGCAGAAGAGGGGACCCCCTTCTCCCAGTACAACTCCAAGATGCGATCATTCTTGCGGAACTCTGCCTTCTTCAATGGAAGCTGGTCACAGTGCACTCTCTTCTCGAAGCCATACTCAGGAATGAGAATGTCGAAAGCAGAGTCATAGACGGCGAGGACAATACCTTCACTGATGAGCTCTCCACCAACCTCTTCACGTTTCCTGTCCATAATTCTGCAAGACTCAATGTGGACACTCTGCTCTTGCGCGTTCTGTGAGGAGTCCTTCTTAGTGTTGCAGGACTCGGTAGTCTTGACGAGAGTCTCGATATCCTCATTGTATTCAATCTTGCCGTCGGAAAGGACAGCTTCAAGTTGACGATGGACAACCAAGTCGGCATATCGGCGAGATGGGTTGGTGAAATGAGTGTATAGGGGAAGATTCAATGCGTAGTGTGGGTAAAGATGGATCGGTGTCTTTCCAGCAATGTAGTATTTGGCACGGTGCATGGCCTTGACAAGAAGAGTCTCCATACCCTTTCGGATCTCGGTATCCTCAACCTTGAACAAGCTGTTCTGGAGAGTTCCACTGCTTGTGGTGTCCATTTCGTAGCCAATCTTATTCATGCGATCGACGAAAGTTTGGAGTCGGCGGGGGTTGGGTGGGCCTTGTCGTCGCAAAAGTGCCTTCTCAGGCAAGCCCTCGAAGATCTTTTGTGCCACGTAGGCGTTGGCCTTGTGCATGAGTTCCTCAATGAGTTCGTGTGATGGAGTCGAGTCAAAGATATTTTGTTCCACGGGTACGTTTTCGTCATCCAATTGGTAGATGAGTCTCAGAGGAGCAATGGTCTCGCCTTCGGAACCAAGGCGACGTTCGCGCCACTTTTGGGAAACAGCCTGTAAAGTGTCAGCACGATTCGGAGACATTCAAAGTGCAAACTTACGTGAAGAATCTGGATCTCCTTGACGTCGGCTCCATCAAGCTTCGTATCCAGATGACCTGACAAAACGGCATCGACCTCCTTGTAAGTCAACTTTCCGCCACTCTTAATGATACTCTTTCCAATCCAAGTGTCCTCATCAGAAACCATGCCTGTGTGGGCGTTGACTTTGAAGACAACACTGACTGTAAGGCGATCCTTGCCTGGTAGCAAAGAGCAAACCTCGGAAGCGATCTTCGGTGGAAGCATGGCACAACTGCGGTTCATAAGATACACAGCTGAACCCCGCTTACGAGCTTCTCTATCAACAAGGGAGTTGGCCTTGATGAAATGTGCAACATCAGCAATGTGGATGCCGATCTCGATCTTTCCATCAGCCTCCGATTTGACATGGATGGCATCATCAAGCTCGTTGGCACCATTGGGGTCAATCGTGAAAGTCTTCTCGTCGCGGAAATCGCGTCGAGCGGCGATAGCAGCCTCATCTTCCTTCTCAATAGACCATTCATCAAGTCCAACGCTGCGAGTAACGGCATCAGAGAACTCATCGGAAGCGAAGTTGTTATCTCTCAGAAGAGCATCAGTCTCAACCTTCAACTCACCCATCTTTCCAAGTTGTTCAACGAGAGTACCGAAAGGATGGAGGGAGGTGATTGGCCATCTCTTGATGCAAGCAACGAATATACGGTCCGCATAGTCTTGGTGCTTCTCGACAAAGTCACGGGGAGCTTGTTCGGTTGGAATGGCAATCAGTGGAACTCGCTTACTGTAACATAATCAGCATCACTCTTCAAGTTGCAGGCAAATCGAGATATATGTGGCAAGAGATGATAATCTCTACACAAAGAAGAGATAGATGCACTTACTCAGTTGGCTTAAACCAAACAATCTTTGGCTTGTCCTGCTGTCTCTGTTCTTGGTGACGTCCAGAGTTTCCATCCCGAGCTTGACGTTCAGCCTCTTGCTTCTCCTTGGTAGCTTGGCTGCTAGGACGGAGCAGACCAAGAGTACCAGAGAACATCTGACCAGCAACACGCTCGACGACTGCGACAATGTGACCAGCATAGAGAGGCTTTTGCTCATCGTTGACTTCCTCCTCTTCAACGAGGAGAAGACTTTGGCCCTCAACTTCGACATCATCATTTTTCTTTTGGGTTGGCCGCTGTCTCAAACTTCCACGTCGTCGGAGTCCACCACCTTCGCCGGTGCTTGGTTGCTCGTCACCATTGGTGGAGTTGTCACGGTGAGATCGATCAGCGTTGCCGTTGCTCGAGCCGCCTCGGGTATCCGTGATATCCTTGCGCTTCTTCTTCTCTTCCTTCTCGCGCTTCTGACCCCAAACCTCATCAACGTCAAGCAGTTCGACGGCAACAAGATCTCCTTCCAGAGCTCTGTTGCGATCTTTGCTTCCACAAATGAAGATATCGGCATCGAGAAGGCCGTCTTGTGTAGTCACATAAGCATCGCTTCTGTTCTTCTTGTTGACTCTAAGGATACCGGAGACCAATTGTCCATCGCCAAGAAGGGCGGGGAGGGTGGCTTGTGGCAGATAAGGCGTGAAAAGTGTCTTGCGCTGTTGTTGCTGTTGCTGCGCAGAAAGTTGCGGGCCGTGATTGCTGCCTTGAAGACCGACCTGTCCACCCATCTGAGCAGCCTGTAGAGCTTGGAGCTGGCTGATTTGGAGAGGGTTCAATTGTTGACCGGGGTACATTTGTTGGGGGACCATCATCTGCCCTGGCATTTGGACGAGTTGGGGTTGACCTGAATATTGGAACGAGCCGATCGAGTTGATGGACTGGTTTATGGATCCACGGTTGCGGTGACCAGGCTGGAATCCACTACCTTGCTGCTGTTGACCTTGGAAGTTGCCCATGGCACCTTGCTGGTCTTGAGCCGGAGCTTGGCCTTGAGGCTGGTTTCTCCAATTACCCTCAAAGTTTCTCGAGGATTGTCGGTTGTGTCCAGTGGAGCTTCCACGTCTCTGGAAGTCGTTGCCCTGTCCCGAGGCACCAGCATCGGGTGTAGCTTGCATGGGAGGAAATTGGAAAGAGCCACCACCACGCATAGCTGCACCACCCCGACCATTGACTGCCATGCTCTGGCTTCGTCCATGTCCGCTGCCTCTGCCGCGTGTACTTTGACCAGTACCCGTTTGGGCTGGAGCTTGTGCCTTGTCGTCCGCGGGGGACTGTTCGAGCGATCGGTTGTCTCGGCACCAGGAATAGGAAACTGGAATCCAGACGTGGTTCGTTTCTGCTGAGCAAGCTCTGCGGCCTTCTTGGCCTCGGGCAAAGCCAGAGAGTGACGACGTTGGTGTCCACCACCGGGGGGCCCACCCCCACGACCACCTCTGCCAGCATTGTTCTCTCTCTGTTGTCCGCCAAAGTCTCCGAAGCCAGGACCTGCTGCACCAGAAGATGGAGCTGGAGGAGGGCCCATGCCCATGTTGGGGAGTGCCGATTGATTACGGCGATGTGAAAGCGGTTGAGTTGGTGCACCCATTGGAGCATTCATCTGCTGTGGTTGCATCTGATTTGAGAACTGGAAGTTGTTTTGAGGCATGTTAGGCATCTGCTGTTGAAGAGGATTGTAACCGCCGGGAGCCAGATGCTGGGTAGGAGGGATCATTCCCATGTTGACATATTGCTGGTGGGTAGCTTGTATCTGCTGTTGCTGCTGTTGAAGAAGCTCGATTTGTTGTTGGATGGCCAACTGCTCGACTGTGGCAGGGATAGATATTAGCAGACTGATAGCTGGTAGTATATGCAAATAGCAAATGGAAATTCGAATAGCTTCAATGACGCAGCTGCAGCAATGGAAGAGGAAAAAGAAGGAGAATGGAAGAGGAAGAGGTAGATGAAGAACTTACTGCCGGGACTAGAGAACATGCTCATCAATGGAGTCAGCTCTGAAGGGCTTCGGCGATGGGCAATGTGCAGTCTGCGACCAGTTGGACCCGGCACACCACCCTGAGGGGGTGGTGGCTGTGGTTGTTGTTGCTGCTGCTGCTGCTGTTGATTTTGTTGATGCTCCATAATGGCGGAGAAGACGTACGTGCACGTCGAGTGCGAGATTGGGGGGGGAGTTGGGTTATGGTTGTGCAATCCAAATGATTGTGTTGATTGTTTGGGATCGTGCCCGGAAGGTGTGGTCTGGTAGGGTATTGCTTCGTATCAAATGAGGGCAGCAAAGGAGAGGAAGAAGGGTGAAGGAGTGCTTCTCGAGGATTCGAGGATGTGGTGCAGGCGGAGGAGGTGAGGATGGAGATGGAGATGGGGTGAAGGACAGTGAAGTGGGAGAAGTGAGGTTGTTGATGAACAAGTTTGGTTTGGTTTGGTTTTGGTTTGACAGGTGAGTAAGGCAGTGAGGTAGTGTGGTAGTGTGGTAGTGTGGTAGTGAGGTCCGGACTGCTCTTGCCTCTGCTTGGGCACATCGGCTCGCTGCTGCGGCGGCTTGGCCGTGCTTTCTCTGTCGGGTTTAGCGTCTAGGTCAATTGTGGGGACATCGGCCGCAATAGAACTAGTGCCCACACTTTCCGCCGCCAAGCAACCAGTGACGACAGTGAAGCTGTAAATAGAGACTGGGAAATACGAGTTATATTTTGGATTGTTCGGCTTTTACTGCAGCTAGGACTCCAGCTTGGGTAGGTACAGTAGATATACTCGCAGGAAACTCCATCGTAACTTACCTGGCCCCGCATCATTCTTCGTTACCTTACACTCTGCAGTTTCTCACGGGTTTTCAAACCACGGCTTGGCAGCTCTTTCCCCGATCCAGATTAGCTCTACAGTAAGACCCAGTGGGTGTCTGGAACGGGGGAGCTTCCTTCAGTCAAGGGTGCTTGCTGCCAGTGTGAGCCGAGAGCATCTGTTTCTGCGAGTGAGGAGTTCATCCGTGAGCTTTTGAAGACAGTGGAAGCGATCAAAATAGAATCCTGGCTAGCTATGTTTGTTAACCAGTAGCATGACTTTACTTTTGTGTACTTTCTCAGCAAGGCAGACCCGGAAGGCTCTCAATTTATCTGGTTGGATAAAAGTTTCACGCTCTCATTCGCCCCAAACCAATCAACCTCCTTGGTAAGACTGGAAACATCCAAAAGATTTCCCATCCGGCAGTCTTTCACCATAGGTCATGGCACATGTAGATCATTAATGGAGGTGACTGATGTTCTCGACTTTGATCCTGTATCCTTCAAATCATCCCCAAAGGCAGCTCGAAGTGTACCGTGGCCGTGTTCGCTCGAGCTTTACACCTGTTTCATACTCAGACTGTCACTTACGCATTCTCTTCCAAACAGACCAATTGTTTCCCGAACTTTCCATCTTGAGTCAATGAACCCTGTTCAGCTTGTGCAACAGCATGCACTTTTGATTGATGCTGGAAGTCTTGGTCTCTCAAGGTAAAAGCCTGTACGGGAAAACTTCTGTTGGAGAAGTGTTCGGATGCCACCAACTACAATCCTGGCCAAAACCCACATTGTCATAATCAAAAATCATATCCCATATGATTTCATCGTTCAACCTTAAATCATTGAGATCATCGCAAGTGCTCCACATGACCAGAGCTTCTTCCTCTATCCACTTCCCGCTCCTTTCCCCCTCTGTACTGAAACCAGGGTCCCGAAGTGTTTCGGATCTGCTATCATTGTGCTCAGTCCCAACCAGGGCATCCTCGTTTGATACTTATGAACTTTGGGCGCCTAAGCATGCTGAAGAATGAAGAAATCCAGACCAAAGGTAAACAACCTCTTGCCAAGGCAGTTGTTTGTTGTTCTAGGTTTCTCGAGGGACAGAGAGTTGTCAATCTCAGAGAATCGCTGTTATCCTCCAAATCCTGTGTTCGCTGCGCTCGAGATCAAGCTAGTGACACGAACTGACCTCGCGACAAACCCTGTTTCCATCTCGAAGTATACGACAATCCCGAGGGCAGCGAATCTAGGGGTTTGGGGGTCCCCAAGAGAAGCCAAGATGATTGTTGGAGGACAAGCGAATGGTGTTCCTTCACCTACAACAACAGTCGAGAGATTCACAGTAGGAACATTTTGGGGTCATAGATTGCTCACTCGTATATTTCCAAACAGAGAACCAGAGATTGAAGCTCGAAGACTCACTCTAGATACACTTGCAGCTCTCCTGCATTCGGGTGGTACATATCATGTGACAACGCACTCACCGCCCTGCAGCTCCATGGCAGAATTTTCGCATTGTTCGTGAGTTCAACTCCAACTTCACATCCACCCACGGCTCGCTGCCGCTGCCCTTCACCCTCACCCTCACCCCCAATCGCGACATAACCGATACTCGGTTGGGCGAGCGCAAGCCCACCAGTTTCTCTCCAAATGCGCCAACGCAATCATGGCAGCTTCATCACCAGCAGCTTCTTCCTCCCTCGGCGGTGACAGTACCGGTAACTACAATAACAATATGGAGCTTCCCAACCTCGAGAGAATGTCCTTCCTCGATTGCCCCAACACGGAGGAGTACCACACAGTTGCGCTGGCATATGCGAAGCAGCTACACGACAATGTCCGCGAGAGAGCAATCCTCGTGCTGCGAACGAAGGAAGATGAAGACGAGGCCGAGCGATTGAGGCTTCAAGCAGACAAATTAGAGCAACAGGTCGAGGCAGAAGAGAAGAAGGCAGCAGAGGCAATCCGGATTCGAGAAGCAGAAAATAGAAGGAAGCAGATCCCACAACCTCCTCCCAGACTTCCTACTCCCCCACCTCCACAAGTTGCCCGTCCTGCGCCAACTCCCTCAGCTCCTCAACAGCCATCTCCTGTCCATCCAGCTCCTATCAAGCCTACCCAATCTCCATTCAACCCACCAGCTTCGACTCCTGCCCAAATATCGCAATCTCCAGCTTCTCGGCCTCCTCAATTCACACCACAACCTCCTGTTACACAGCTTTCAACCCCCACCAAACAACAACCAAGTCCGTTCCAGCAAGCTACAGCACCAGCTGTCCAGCCACCCCAACAACTACAATCGCAATCACAGCCATCCCAGCCTGAGAGCAATGGTCTGCAAGTCATACCCGACGCAGATCGCTTGGTTCAAATCCATGGCAACTTGAAGAAGCTCAGGTCCTTCATCCTGACCCAGAACGATCCCATTTCATCGGAGCGAGTTCGACAACGCGATGGATCAATGAAGGAGAAGCATGTTACAGTCAGAACATTGGCAGGTGAAATGCGACGCGCTTTGACGCGTACCATGGGTCAATTGACGGACATAGCTGGGTCGAACAGCAAGCAGGTTGGTGCTACATGGTTCACCCCCTGGGTCATTGATACTAACCCTCCTCATAGATTGTCACGATCCGCGAACTACTTGAGAAGTCCCTCACCATCAATTCTGCTCTTATGCAACCACAGCACTTCATGTGCAATCCTCCACAAGGGCCAGTTGAAGGAGCACAACATAATGGGGACGTAATGCCGTCTCTCTTCCTCTACCTCCTCAACGTCTTCACCAAGGCCATTGTCAATCAGCTTTCCAGCGAAGCGTCTACAAACCCCAAAATTGCCGAACCAATTGGCATCGTAGCTCATACCATCATCTCACACCCGAAGTTCCTATGGCGTGGACAGTCCTTCGTCGGCATCATTATGGCCAAGTTCAGGACATCGCTTCCAGTTGTGTTTGGTGTACGAGGATCCGAAACAACTGAACAAGGACGACAGAGACTCGGTTGGAGGAAGGGTGACAATGGATGGATATCGGACCAAGAGCATCAAGACCGTATGAGAGGACTCGGAGCTGGATATGCGGCCCTCTGCTTGCGAAACTACTCCAAATCCGCCCGTGTCAACCCATGGCCTCCTTCCCACTACTGGAACGCCATGGGGCTGCTCATCTGCACACCTCCATCTGAGCGATCAACCACTCAAGTCATCGTCCTCACAGCCCTGATTGATGGTTACGAGAGGAAGTTCCTCGAGTTCTACGGAGACATGGCGAGATGTGCGATGCGAGCAGCCATCATCGACTTTCCTCGAAACTCTACCGAGAAAACGGCCGCGATCCAAACATTGAGCGTACTGGGAGACAAAATCAAGAGGGATCTGGGTATAACGCTATGATGATGCTGATAAGATGGGTTTCAAGAGGTAGCTTTTCATGTTAGGGTGGTTTATCTAGGGGTTTACGGCGTTGGAAAAGAATGGCGTCCGGTATATGGTGGGAGAGGCTTTCTGCTTCTCTTACCTATGGCTTGCGGTAGAGCATGATTTGTCTTCTAGAGAGGAGGGTATACCATGAAGAAATCAAGATGATTCATACTCTACTTTACCCATTTTGCATAATTTTCGATTCACTCGTGAAGCGGAATACCAAGCTGAGATTGAAACCGCAAGATAACCCTTATGTGCTCTCTCTTACAAGGTCCGAGCCTCGTCGAGTGGTACGATTATAGATTGCGACAGGCAAGGGGCTATTGCTCTCCCGGAAGATTAGAAATTCCGTTGTCGAACGACGCATATCGCTGTAGAACACCAATGGGGGCGTAAAAGTATTGCAGAGTACGATTTGGACCTCGAGTATGTACAGACGAGCAAGCGGGTTGCCGATGGTCGGGCCCTACAAAGAATCTCTCCAAGGACTTGTGTCAAGCATTTCCGAAAGAGTGGGGATTGGTCAGTGTCCTAGGCAATATCTGCGTGTACTGTGTCAAGGTAACCCATGGATAGTTAGTTTATGGGAGAGTATTGAATGGCCAGTACTCCAGCTGATCCCTTTTTTCCTCTTTTAACCGTTCTCATTTTCAATGACAGATACTCGAGCGAAGAGCCTCTCATCGTATTTGGCCCCTCACAAGGTTGATCAACATCCCTGCCAATTGGGGAACGAAGCGAGTGTTGACTCTCTGTAAGAGTATCTTTCCTGGTATACATCTAACAAGTACGCGCCTGGCTTCAGAGGTTGAAAATACAGCTCACTCTCAAAGTCGATTTTGATCGAGACATTATAAGGTACACATAAGAGTTGAAGAAAAATAAATTTCTTTTTTTTATGCAGCAGAGGATATTACAAAACATAATTTCCAATCTCGGCACCGACTTGTTTCCGTCACCACTCTGCATCCTCCTTTTCCTGCCTCCTCCTTCCCCCTTCCCCCATTCCCCGTCCGTTCCCATCCACTCCACTAACCCAGTAGCAAATTCCCACCACAATTTATCTACAGGATGACTGCGATGCAACGCCGTTCGAGTATGCAATCAAGTTGTCCTTGAGTTGTCTCGAAAGGCAATTGAGGCGACCGAAGTTGCAGTTGTTACACCGGACACCATCAACGTACGCAGAGGTAAAGACACCTGCAAACAGGCGATGTTTGGTGTATATCTGGGTGTTGGAGTTGGAACATTCGTGGCCTTGGGGGAACCAGCCACCATATCCATTGTTGTTAATATCGTCGAATTGAAGGTTGGTGGTGCTACTACTGGTCACAAATGATGGGTTGGATTGACCGTTGCTGCCTCTGATATCGATAGCTTCGGAATAAACTGCGCCGGCGTCGTCTTTCCAGCAATAATTGATCGTGCAACTCGAACTCGATGCGGCGAAGCTCATACAAGCGCCACGGGGAGCAAGGGCACGAGCTTTCACACCCTCCTCATCGCTGAGCAAAATGGTGGGGTCGGCCTCGATAATTGGCACAGTTATGGCGTCGTCGCCGGTCCCGAGGGTGACGTACTTGTGCACATATCCCGGTTCATGAATCTGCTCTCTTTTCATGACTTGGACTTCCTCTCGAGTGAGGCGGAGATCGGGAAGGTGACTGTCAGGGTAGTCAGAGCTTGGAAAGGGATTTGCAGAGATGACAGCCGCCAAAAAGACGGAGCTGTAGATAGCTGTTCGCAAAAACATGGTGTAGAGTGGGCTGTTGCGATGAATTTTGAGAATTCTTGCGGTGGCAAATAGTGATGGACTTCTGTGAAGAGGAGTAGTATGATAGTGGATGAAGAAAAAAGGCATAGGAAAGTGCAAGATACTGTAGTATTTATATTCTACTCATGCTAAGTCTCGGCCTTCATTGGAAATTCCAAGACATCGTGTAGCATCCGTAGTATAATTGCGAAAGTTTCCAAAAATCTTCAATACGATGAACTGTGTATAACATGCTTCGAGGAAAACTTTATAACATGGCACAGTAAAAAGTAAAACAATTTTCCATTTTACACTTACTTAAGACTAATCATAAATCTAGAGCGGTGAGACGTTCCAGGAAGGTCCCCCGTGCGAACCATGGCGTCTACCTAGGGAAGAAAAATATCACTAATTTAAAACATGTTTATGCCTAGGAATTATTGAAAGAAGAGAACTGCCAGGGTGCGTACCTGCCATTTGCAGCAGTCAACAGCCTTTTTACAATTCTCAAAGGTCACAACCGTTGCTCTTGAACATAATCTGCAGTATATCGCCGGACTGACTTCTTACTCCCTGGTTGTCAGTTACTTGTGACCCTAACTTATTTTTGTTTACTTCAGCTAAATGCTCGGTACATGTACTACCGAGACCAATTTACCTCGTAGCTTTGTTCACAGCGGTTGGACAAAAGTTTAGTCTACAAAGTCAATCTTTGAAGCATAATTAAGTATCCCTTCGTCCGCTGAGACATTGACCGCACTAGCAGGGAGTCAAACGACAAGCTGTTATTGGTCAGATAATGAGGCTCACTGGGTATGTGGATTATTTGGCTCTCTTTTCGCTTGACCCCTAGGTAGTGCTGTCAATGTCTCAGCGAACGAAGGGATAGTTGCTGAGGATGAAATACCTCGGTAAAAGGTTATTGAACTACTCGAACACAAGGTATCCAGCATTTTGAAATATAAGGTTTTTAAAAGGAAGATCGTCTCATCATAAGCGTCTGCGAACTGTCTAACCATCCCTGCTTTTTCTTTCCAGATGGCCGGTTATCCCTACAATACGAGATATAGCAGTTCATGCAATACGACCCCTCGTTTGTGTTTTGATGAGGACAATTATTGGCGGAAATACCCAAAACAAACTTATTGAGAGACCTAACTAGATACGGGGGGCTTGGTCGCAATACAAGGTGCATGAGAGCTTTACAAAATTCCTAGAAGAGAGAGTAGCTTCAACAGGAGCAAGCGGTAGAACTGAGCCTTATTGGCGAAGCTGATCGCTTTCAAGCAGGCTGGGCCGACAACCTTCAAGTGCCTTCTCCCTAACAAGGATCATCCCATTCCCGCCTCCATTCACCATGCCTTCTTACCTTGCATCTCTCCGACTTCATTCCCATCATCATTCACGACCTCGACGATGAATCATTTGAGGAGGTTCAACAACGTGGCTTCCAACAGCACGGTCCCACTTCCAGACTCCACAAGTAACCCCTGCAAGATCCACATATCCCAGCCTCATGATCATGGAGGATCCGTGGACCGGTCCACACTCTGTACAGTACTATCCCCCCCCCGGTTAAATGTTAAATGTGAAGAAAACTGGACCGATTATGGATAGCCTTTTATTATCCCTCTCCTTTATTAAATATTAAATATGAACTTGTATAAGCCGAATTTATAAAATACTTTTATTAATTAATTATATTCCTTTCTTAATAAATTTAAAAAATAAAGACTTTATAACTTAATAAAATTTAAAGGCTAATAATAAAAATAAATAAAATACTTTAAAACGCGTATTTAGAAATATAACGCGAATTATTAAGTAAAAGATAATTAATATTTAGTCTAAAGTAATTAGAAAATTTTGGCGCGAACGAAGGTATAATGTGGAGGGGGAAAACACCAAGCGCACAACAAGAGGGTAGCAAAGCAAGTGCCGGAGGGTAAACGTAGGAAATCCCATTTTACGAGTACTAGAGATATCACATATCTAGAGTATACAATTTGTCAAGGAAGGGGAGGAGTATAGTTTGAATAAGAAGGAAAAGTTATAGTAGTAAAAATCGTTATTGTCGTTGAAGGATGTTGCCCTAGAGGTTATCTTAAATACAGCAAGAGGCAGCTCAATCACGTGACAAATGGACTTCTGAGGTCAACCCCACCACAATAACTAAAGTACTTATCTTAAGCCTTCGAATAAGTCAAGGTTAGCGGATATAATACTTAATAAAATTAAAGCCAGGTCTACGTAATAACCCTCGGACGAAAAGCTAGTATAGCTTTATGTTTACGCGATGACTTATATACTAAAGATTATAAGTTTATATTAAGCATATTACCGTATTCGGTATAAAGCATACCTTTCCATAACTCAACTACCTTTGCATAAAGCTCCAGCTTCGCATAAAGCTCCGACTTCCGTGCTTTGAACCTCAGAAGCTTTAAGCTTCCGGTAAAGGGTTATTCAGGGCTAAAAGAGTGGCTTTCGGAAGCCTTAAGCTTCCGTGTTTTAAACCTCGGAAGCTCCGGTTTCCGGTAAGAGATTACGCCAACTCGTAAGCTCGCAAGCAAATACCTAATTAAGTCATATAAGCGAATATACATGTGATTAGCTAGCGTAGTTATATAGACCTAGAAATCCCCCGTACAATAGAATCATCATTCACACTAAATCTCTTCTTTTCAAAGATAATTAAATTATAAAAACAAAAAGAATAGCGAAGACTTAAAAGCGACTTTAAAATATCGAAATAAACTATTCCTTCTTTTCGGCGATACAGAACGAGTATATCCGATATAAATACGGCGACTTCGGTTAATAAAATAATAGCGTCGAGTAGATTAATATGAACGTTAGCTATATTAATATTAATTTTATTATTAATAATTAGCGAAAATATAATACTTTTATTAAATTTTAGATAAAGTAAGCGGCGTTAAGTTTAAGAAAGAAAAGCAAAGAGGATTAAGTTTATATTAAATGAAGAGCAAAATACGCCGGTTCGTGATGTAATTCCTCCGTTATCATCTCCGTTGATACCATCCCGACTCCGGCCTCTCCAGCCAATACTATCCTTACTTAATACCTCATGACTGCAGTAAACTTTCTTGACAAGTGTTCTAGATGCTCTATTATTATGTTGCTTGTGTCTATGGCTTAATCATAATTGGAATGCTGATAGAATCTGCGGACTTTTCTGACGTTCGTCCTTCCAGTTGTTCCACCACATTAGATATTAAAGACATGATACCAATGGCTAAATTTGAAATACAATCCGAGACTTACTCGACCTTATCGTACTAATTGTTTTGTCCTGCATTAAACTTCTTCTCTATCAAAAGACCTCTCTCGATCGTCTAATTATGAATAAACAAGAATAAACACATATAATTTTTAAACTTTTGAGAAAAATTCTATATCTGTACGTGTTCCTAAATATTACGATACTCTGGTTTCCTAAAAAGAAAATCTGTTTGGTCTAAGCAAAAGAGGTTCAGCTTTATTTGCAAGTCAAATGTGCTTTAGAGATCTGTATAAAGTAATAATAAGAAGAAAAGAAGCTTTCATAAAATCTAGTAGCAAACACGCCTTACATACTTGTAACCTTTAGTATATCAAGCCGTATACTGCAAGATATGTTAGACACGTTATTTTAGTGCACTTACTATTTTTCTAATCAGGATACAAGATAATACATATATTCAAGTCGCAAGTATATTTCAAATTCGACTAAGACAATGAAATCCCTAAGGTAGATTATCTAGATAAGTTTCCCTTACAGAAGAACACAAGTAACAGGAAACTGCTTTTCCCCGTTGATGTAAATCCAAATGTTTGATATTTCTTTAGGCTCAAATACTCCAGGAAAGTCGCAGGTCTCAATCCAAGGAAAGAAAATGTTTGAGTTCTGAAAAGTAAATTTAATGAACAGTCATAAGTACTTTATTAGACTGACTAGCGTTCATGAACTTGATTGATTTGCTTCTGCGAAATATTGGATGAAGAGGTTGTGTTTTGCAATGGAGAGGACATTAGCCACAATCCTCAAGAGTCCACTTGAAGGATTTTCAGGAGGCAAAGCGGAGCCAAGCGATGAACAAACAACATCGTGCTAAACAACAGATTCAATGCTCACCAGGACCAAGACTTTTGAACTCAGCATCTCGTGAGAACCTTGATACTTTGGGTTTGTTTAGTTTGAGTTTGTTTACTTTTATGAGATTTGCCGAGGGATATATGGTTTGGGCATATGGTAACTTCCAATTCATCGCACCTAGAACAATGTTCTCGAAAACCTTTCAACATGGCAGTCCTTGATCAAATGAGGCACAAGAGCATACTGAAACGTAAATTCGTAAATCCATGTACAAGGAATCTAACCATTTCCAACCCCAGCCAAAACACCAAGTCCTAAGCCCCAAACCAAGAAGCAGCCCGACTCAAAACCTCCTGGCATCTCTACAGATAGACCTTGACAGAATTGATCAACCAATAGGCCTCTCTAAACGCCTCGGGGTTCTCTCTAACATACTGCTCACACGTCGGCGCCAAATTCGAACAACTACTACTCCCCCACACACTCCCAGCCCAAGTCCCACAAAAAGTCGTATCAAATACCAGATTCTGATCCCTAAAAGCACGATTGAAATCACACCCTCCGTTGGCTACACTCTCAAACGTAGCAAGCGGCTGTCCCCAAGCCCAAGTATTCGGCCTCTCGGCCGTGATATCAGATGGCACCTCGCCACGGGGTCAGAACCAGACGTAGATTCCCGAGGAGGCCCACTGCATGGCGTAGACGCCGCCACCGAGGGCGTTGAAGCCGCGGCCGAAATTCTTGGGCGAGGAGGTGCGTACGGAACAGCCTTCCTGGGCGGAAGAGAGGTTGCAGTCTGTGGATTGTGTGACGGTACCGGGCTGCGAGTTGGGGTTGGAGATTGTGCAGCCGGGAGAGGTGTGAAGGGTTATGGAATTTGTGAGTTGGGCGTTGACGCCTTCGATTATATCGATTTCGCCGGAGGCGGGCCAGTTGGGTCTGGGGTGGGAGTTAGTATGTTGAGGGGCAATGAACTTTGGGAAAGGCTTGAGGAGACGTGGGACGAGACGTACCCAAACATCTAGAACGCAGGCCAAGTTCCACAACCAACTGGCATGTGAGCTATATCGGCGATGAACAGACCTTGATCTACAGTAAGAGGTGTCAATCTTGTCCTTATCTGATAAGGCAAGGAATCCGGCATACTGTATGCTGCATTGCTGGTCAAACGTACAGAACTCCTTCCGCCTTTCGGTGCATACGTGGTGTGATCCACACCGAGGTAGACTTGATTGTTCTCGTAAGAAAGGAGTTTATTCTGATGAGCAGAATCGCGGGTCACATAATCGACGAAGCCGAGTGTCGGGTCACGGGCTGTAAAGAATGAGAATTGGTCGAAGAAATTCGTGTGGTCGAACTGAGGAGGTCAGTGCTAAGTTAAATTCTACACCTGGTGGAGAAAGAGAAGTCAGTAGGAAACCGCTTAACTCACGGTATCAACCAGAATGTATGCATCGACCGCGGCAAGAAGTAAAAGGAGTGTAGTGCCAACAGGCAAGAAGGAGCGTGGAAGAATCATAACATCAAGCTTCAAAGCAGAAAAGAAATACACGAGTTGACAAACTGCAGCGCCACATACTCGTACCTTGATTCACGATGGCATCTCGAGACGAGGGGTCGAGGGGCATTATATCCATATCCCTTCTATCACCAAGTTCCGGACAGATCAAAAGAGGGCTGCATCGTAATCTCACGACAGATTGCATGTACCAAGGGAGGTACCAAGTCCCCAAGAATGGGAAGGTATCAAAGCACCCATTTCGGACAACCGACTCGTCCAGAACATGTCCATATTACCTTGGAAATATGAAAGAAGATTGAGGCGATAGCGAGGACCCATTGATGGAGCTGCTTTGCAAGTCTAGGTGTTTTCATGGAACGGGCAAGTCCCGACTTTAGCCTGTCGGCGTTTGGCTGACAGGGCTGGCTTGGGGTGGCGCGAAGAGTTTCATGCAATCTCGATATTTTGCCTGTTTGGTACAAGATGGCGGTGGGATGAAGGCGATTGGATGCAGGGTGAATCGAGGAGGATGTCCTCCTGAGTTCTGGGATTGAGGCTGCGATGAGGTGCGTGAAGTAGATTCATGCGACAGGGAGAAAACAAATCTACAGTGACAGGGAGGTCAGGAGAGGGCATATGGGAACTGGGATTAGATCGCCATTGGATGCACCACTTGATGAATGCCCCCTGGGCATTTCTACGAATTTTGGCATTCTCCCAATGGATACTCTGAAGTTTCTCGTCTAAGAATACTTTGGGAGTTTGAGCTGTGCAGGGTCTCCGAGCCAATCAGCCAACACTGGGATCTTGGTTCAATCGGCAGAGGTGCTGAAGTGCGATTGAAGACATTGAGAGGTGGGAGATAGGAAGTAGTATCCGAATTCGAATTTGAAAGCGAACGATTCTTAGAGTAACTCTGTGAAGGAAACGAAGAAACATTTCAAGACAGTCAACTGATGAATCCAGCCCGCTTGCAACGCATTACCATCCACAGGCTTCAAAGGACCAGGACAGAAAAAGAAGCAGCATGCTGCAACGGAGGAAAATTAAGCTAAGCTGCAAGAATCAATCCAAGGAAGAAAGCAATCTTTGTCTGGCACCACAGTTCGATGCGAGTATTCAACACTTGGTGATGTAAACTCCAATAGGCGACGGGTTCCAATCTTGAAAGTCCCTCAAGTATGTATCTCCAACAGCCTTAAGCTCGTAGCTTACTGCCTGGCCAGCTGGGCACAGGAAGCTAGCAATTGTGTATGAGTTACCCGGCGAGACAGCAGTCACTCCGTACGATGTTTTCTCTCCAGGGGCTGTGGCATATGTTGTGCTGTTGGTAGCGATGCCATCGAGTTGAGAGAAGGAGATTCCCCCATTGCCACTGAATGTGTACGAGGAAGTTGTGAGCTGGGCTTGGGATGGAAACAAGAAGATCAAGGAACATGTCTTGCCAGCATCTGAGGTAGGGATGTCAAAGTTGTAAATACTGGATATTGTTGAGGACACCTCGCCGAAATAGCTGGTGCCCGCTGGGATATTCGGTGTAGTGTAATCGATGGGAACAATGAGATGAGGAAATTCCCACTGGCCATTGAGATTTGCTGGGCAGCTGGATGGTGGAGAAGGAGGGGCCGGATGGGGAGGACAGCCAGCGAAGCAACTGTCTGCTTTGAGAGTGATCTGCCCACAATTGGTCCCGCCGGGATGAATGTAGATGTTGGCTGTTCCCTGATCACGACTTAGTCGATACTCATCTGCGGATTGGTTGAGCACAAACCCGGTCACCGGTCTGGCATTCCCAGAAAGTTGTCAATCCGTTGTAAGCAACGGTTCCATCGCATCCAACACTGAAGCCGGGCGCTGGTGGAACCCCGCTATCACATTGATACTGAGTGATACCAGCTATGATTCTATAAGCAGGCTGTCCTCTCAAAGGAAAGGGAACATACGAGAGATGATGCACCCACGACCGTGAGCGTCAGTGATTGCACCATCAGCGATGCAAAATAGGGCTGGGGAGAGAGGGCCGCTGATCCTATTCTGACCATCATCCAGTTGACCGACAGTACCAGTCACTGCACCTGAAGCACTGAGGTGGAAGCAGCACGGGGCCCATCGAGTGACGATTGCATTGGCGCCTGCGACCAAGGCCAAAGACGTGAATGTTTTCATATTCAGTTGTGAAACGAGATCGAAGTTCTGGCTGTGATGTATCAAGTTCAAGACATTGGTAAGACGCTTCGTTATGCTGGAGCAAGTCCTCAACTTATAGAAAGAACATCCTCGGAATCGTTCTGCAATGTAACTTACAAAGAACCAAGGTTGTACACAGATCCGAATATCCGGAGACATATCAGATGGGTACGAGTACAAACGCCATGATTTTACGCAGCAAACTTTTGCTGGCTACATGACTACAATGAGATCCGTCATGCGTCATCGAGCTTCTGGCTACAGAAGCCCGATATAGAAGTGAAAGGAAACGAGGACGGGAACCTGCATTCACGAGATCTTGATTGACCCCGTTGCCAAATCATAGGCGCCAGGATGCAAGGACAGAGGAAGATTCTCTCGTATCTGTGGGGTGCATGCAGTTTTGTGCTACCAGATAACATTGACTTTGGGTGATGGTCTGGACCAAGTCGCCGAATGGTTGGGCGAGAGTCTGTCATGTGACAGATGCTCCTCGCTCCTATTCGACCGTGGAACACTCGTTTCGGAAAGAAAGATCATGATAGATGACTGGTCTCGTCATGTAACACTTTTTGAAGAAGTTGGAGATCCTTCCTTGCAGCTCCATAACTTGGCGGACGATCGTACAACATCATGCGATTACCGGGAGAAAGAAAAAAAAGCACTAGAAAAGCCTCGCTCGGCCCAAGTTTGGATATCGCCAGCGCATCGTCGCGAGGCCACTTCCGCTCGTAGGTCGTCCAGTGCTCTCGCCTTTGCAATGTAGCAATTTGAGAACCCCGTCGCTGTTGTGTGATAAGATTGGTACCGCAACAATCTGGGGGAAGTGGGGGAGAAAGGTTCGTTTTACGAGAGTGTTACGAATAGGGTGTAACGTAGACTGCAAGGAAGTGACAAGATGGTGGACAAGAGGATCGTGGGGACGAAATGATGTTGAAGATACTGATGAGAAAAGAGAGAGAAGTAGGAAAGATGAAAGAGAAGGACGTGATGTTATGGTTCAGAAGTGAGCTAACTACATCTAGCTGAACGCGACGCGAATCCTTGTCCATCCGAAACGTCACTCTCACGCTCCTCCACTCCATGACAATCTCATGGAAATTCCAATTTCCTCTTCGTCCAAAGCCAGTACTGTCTTTCCTTCAATCTCAGCCAACTCACTGATATGTTCTTGGAAATTTATCATTGACAATTTATAACCTTCCTCCCCATCAGAAGAAGCAAGTGGAAGCCAGCAACTCGCTGAATGAAGTTCAGCCATCCGAGGCGTCCCTTCGCCCCGTCTATTCGAAACTCCAAGGGCCGAGCTAGTCTCGTAGCGTTGATTTTTTTCCCTTTAAGATCTCTAGAACTATGCCGATGCAATGCTGTCACAAATCATGGTACACTGTGAGGATCGCAAGCGTTTACCCCGCTACCCCACTTGTAAAATGCGCAAGCGAGCAAAACCGTGACTGTGTCAACAAACAAGTTTCTGGTGTGCGGAACTCAATGGTGCGAGACAACAGTCTTTCTGCATGCCGACTGCCACAAGAATTAGAACCATTAATTTCAGCAGGCTATATAGCAGCGCCACAAAACCTCAATTTGCACAAGTCGAGAGCAGCCCAGCCAGAACTACACTGGATCAAGACTATTGTGATCGTCTTCACCTCTCCACTCTCAAACCATGCGGCAAAAGGTTCATACGCCAGTTCTCTGTCCCGAACTGATTGCGGAGCTGCCTCAGGGAGATATTGAAAGCACTAGCAAACAAGCCTACCCTAGTGTACTCTTCACCAGATATATGCTGGAGAATGAGCCCCTGTGTCCATGCTTCTTGGCATTGACCGTCAAAAGTGTCACTAGTACCTTGACTGGGACTGAAGGATCATCACCATGCGCCACATTGCCCGGATGGTCAATATGGATCCTGGCGGGGATCTTCTCAGCAGAGCAATTGCCGTCCACGTTTCGCTCAAAAAGAAAAACGACCACGACTGTCCTTTGCATACCTCATTCGCAGCGCCAGGGAGATGAAGATATAAAGGTGAGCGAGTAAACCACAGTAAATCAGGGGCGAGGCGAGATTTCCACATTCCCACGCAGTACTGGTCGTCGGCTCAGTAAATTCGCAAAGCGAGTTGCAGGCCAGAAAGGGCGAGGAGTCTGTCTGATTTGTGGGTTATTTTGCGACGCCAGTATATCCGTAGAAGCTCGTTCCACAGCTCGTACGGGTCGGTGGTGAGCCGCAAGTCTGTAGACGTGATCTCGTCGCCTCGTCGGGAGAAAGGTTGTGCTTGGTTTAGGATAGGTCGGATGACTACTCAAGCAATTGTGTAGCCATCCCTTGATCAATTCCATGCTGTTCTCAGACCATGGCGTTATATTGATCGAGCGCGACGAAATATCCCTGGATGCTATGGTATCCGAGAAATGTTAGCGATCTCGGCATGCTAGTAGGACGATAACAAGTCACCAGCATGGACGAAGACATTGAATCCGTGGTATCCTTGGTAGGTTAATTGCCGACTTCCTTCAACCCTCAGTTGGACGTCGTCAGACAAGACGTGCTCCGATATGCTTCCATCTCCGTGAAATTCGCTCTCCCAGACAATGCTCTTTCACCTCAGTGCTGGTCACGAACTTGAAGACAGCGAACGTTCTGGACAGAATTTCACCGACCAGTAGCGCATCATCTGTACTGTTGGTGTATAAATTTTTTTTTTTTTTTTTTCAAAATCTGAAGGAGCAGACACTCCCCGTTGGCTACTTCCCGTACCTCTCCTTACGAAAAATCAAACGTAGTTTCATGGAGACGGATATATAGAGGGTATTCTTGAGACGAGTCTCTCTGCGCCATGAGTTCAATGAATTTCTGGCGACCTTGCTCTGCCCTCCGACCTGGATTTGGGTCCTATCGAAGAGCAAGAGTCCTCTCGACCCAGGCGTCATCTTTCTCGTCGGATTCGATGACTAGCCGTTGGTAGATGCGGTAGGTATGAGGAGGTGGAGTTTGGTCGCTCATGATAGACGACTGGAGATGGTTCGAGTGAATTTGGTGGCGGTTCGTTCTGTGATCCGGGATGCGAAGTCAAAATAAGGAAGATGACAGGGCATGTGGGGTAATTGCATATGAATGAATGGAAACAGCCCAAGCCCATTCATTCTTGCCAGGCCATTCATCGATGAACGAATAAATTCAAAGAGCAAGGCAAACCCAGTACCAGCCTTCTCGGACGACTGAAAAGTAGGTTCAAGGCAAGACTAATATAATTTGAGGAAGCGATTTCTAGGAACTTCCAGACCGCCTGCTCACTCACTTACCAAGGGAAGGTACAGTTCATGAGCTTACAAAATGAAGAGAAGGAAAGAGTTCTCAGGCACTTTGCGGACTATGTATCAAGCTGAATTTCTGTTCTGCTCCTTCACAAAGTCATTAACTCCAAATCAGCTTCAATTAACAGATGAGGATATCCCCCCCTGCCACCCCCTTCACAGAGGAGAGAGAAGACTCTTCGGCGAGTAATCCCTCAGCTGTCATCTGATTGTCCCCGAAGCATATCAGTAGCAGACTTCATTTTCAATCTCAAAACAAGGAAGCAACAGACAAACTTCGGCATCAAGTGAAGTAATGAATACCAGATTATGTAAATTGCGAATGCGGAGTCCGAGAGATAACGAATTGTTCGGGAACAGTGGGGTGGGATGAAGAAGGTGGGTGCCAAGCTGAGGCTTATGGAAGAAGTGCTGGGTACCCCTCACCAACAACCCAGAATTTATTTGCACAGACTCAGGAAGGTATAGACCAAAGACAAACAATACAAAGAAAGAGCTGCGCAGAAGCAGGCATGATGCATATCATCACCTTCTACACAGTGAGATAAATCCAATGATATGGGTTTGCCCGTTGCTGGCCCTGCAGGCCTGTATGCATGCGGAAGAGAATGGATCAGATGGGCTGGGTACGATAGCAGGAACGTGGGCAAAAAAGTCAATCGACTGCCCCCCCTCATCAAGATCAAGCTAAGACAATGCCTCAAGGCCGATTAGGAAGGAGAAAGCAAGGAATGATTGCCTTGGATGCCGGCCAAGAGATCAGAATGTCTTGGTATCGACCCTTGGCAAGCTGCTGGCGATAATGTACTGTACTGTAGATAGATAAGCTTATCGTGGTATCTGGTCGGGGTCACAGTAATCAGCGTCAGCCTCGGTGGAATGAAAAAGAGTGGGAGGGAGCGTTGGGGTGGTGTGTCAACTTACTAGATACTCTTCTTCGTATTGTTCTGTGCAGAAGAGGTAAGAATATTTTAGAGGCAAGAATTTGTTAGAGGCAAGGGTCAATTACCTTCATGTTGTTTGCCTTACACTCTTACTCAACTCTTGCAATCTCGGTGGTCGGCTAACTTGTTTACTGCGATGCGCTGCACCATCAAATGGATGGTGTGTGTCCATTCACACTATTGTACTATTGTACTGGTCCCAACCTGACCCAGCCTCTCTGACTCCCCGGCGCCAGGGCCCTCAGCTCAGGTACGCCAGCCTGCCAAGGGCTTGTTTCTTTCCCATTGCAGTTGGCGGGGAGGGGAAGAGGAGAGCTGGTCGTAAAGTAGCGGGCTGGGCAAGACATAATTACATGGCTGGCCGCCGAGCCACCTATTGCTGCAGTAGAAACAGCAGTGGAAGGGGCACTGGCACTGGAGGTGAAATGAAAGGCCAAGACGTACCAGAGACCACCTGGACCTGAAGCCACTTATCCATCCGGGTTCTCTATCTCTGTTCTCTGTTCTCTGGCTTCGAGAAGCTGCTTGGGTCCTTCCGGACAGGGCAAGGGCAGGTGGCGAAGAGACTGGGATAGGGCATAACTGGGCATACAAAGTAACAGGGCATAACTGGGCATATTGGCCATGATAAGCCAGGGATACTGGTGAATCAATGCACTTCACTGCACTGCAGGATACGATCCTCTACCGCACCACGTCACTGGACTGGGCTGGGTCTCATCTGATCTTTCTTGCTAGTTGGCTGGCTGACTGACTGGCTGGGATGGAATGGAAGAACTAAAGACAGGCTAGGAGGATACTGTACACGGTACGGTAAGGTACGGTACCTACCGAGTAGCTAGCTAGCTAGGCAGTCCCTTCGTAGGCAGGCAGACAGACAGGCAGGTGGCTTGGTGGTGGCTGCGGAGGTGGAGCAGGAATACCAGTAATAGCAGTAATAGCTAGCAGTAATAGCTAGCAGTAGTAGCTAGCAGTAGTAGCTAGCAGGAGTAGAGATGGGACGAGAGCAGCGCGCCGTCGATCGTTATAAAGATTTGAATCCCCCCTCCCCCTCATATGCACTTACTTGTTCCTGTCCCAGCCCAGTCCCAACCCAGCCCAGCTCAGTGTGCAGAAACCTTCTCGAAAGGCCTCATCGAAGCTGCTCTGTCTGGCTCACTGGTGTTCTCTCTGTTGTGCTGTGCCTGAATCCCAATTCTGTACCTGACAGACAGACAGCCACCATGCGTTTCTCCTCCTTCATTGGTGCATTGGCTCTCGCCGCCTCTGCTTGTGGAAAGGAGCTTGAGAAGGACTATGCCCGAGCCGCTGGTATGTCTCAATGATTTCGAGAGAGTAATGGTCCTTTCAATTGACAATATTCTAGAACTCTACGATTCCGGTCTGGTGCATCAGAAGATTTTCGATGCGAAGTTGGTAAGCAGCTCTTCTCCTCAGTACCACTTTTCCTAAACATCACACCTCACATCTTCACAATCCATTTCAAGTCTGACATACATCTGTAGGCATTCTTCGAGGCGGAAATCGCTGCTGGTGCCTACGATACATCCATCTACCCCAGGCTCAACTACACGAAATGTGTGAACGGGTACGCCGCCGCCATTCCAGGTGACAAGCTTCACACATTCAAGTGCAAGAACGTAGGTTGCCATCCCGAGAATGTCTTCTTCAAAAATGACTGACGTCCAAAAGATGGATCTGTACGACTTCATCAACCATGCTGCTCTCGGTTCCCCTCTCTTCAACACTCAATACAACCAAACTGGTAGCTCGGTCTGGGGGTGGACCGACCCTGTATCTGGACGAGAGTTCATTGGTGAGTCTCCAATCTCCGTCCGATCTTGCTGAGATTCGGAGGCTAACTATGGTAGCTGCTGGTCTTTTCCAGGGCACCTCTATGATAGAGATCCTCCCAATCGGTCGCATGGTTTACCTCGGAATGCTGTAAGTTTCCTGCCCCCCTCTGTACCTCTAGCTTCAAAATCTGACACCCCCGCAGCCCCTCGTTCTCCAAGCTTGACAACAACGCCCTCTGGAGAGAAGTCCGTGGATACAAGCACTACGTTCTCATTGCCAGTGAATTGGCCGGTCATGGTATCCAGATCTTCGACATGTCCAAGGTAAGCTTTCTACTGAACTCAATCTCTAATCTAGAACTCAATTTCTTGCTGGAACTCAATTTCTAATCAGAATTCAATCCCTAAAAGAAGATTTCGCTAACCTTAAATCAAGCTTCTCACCATCGACCATTCCAAAGCCCCTGTCATGTTCGACAACGTAGTTGGATCCGGCATCGCTGGTCACTTTTCCGACCTCCCCAATGGTCAGGTCCACAACGTCGTCATCAACGAGGAACTCCAATACGGTGTTGCGGTCGGTGCTCGTCCTCGAACTGGTCCATGCAAGGCTGGTCTCATCTTCTTCGACTTGAAGGATGTTAGCAAACCTGTCACTCTCGGTTGCGATGGCCAGGATGGATATGTTCATGATGTGAGTTGCGCGGGATTGGTGGTGGATAATCGCTGATGTTTCCAGGCTCAATGTCTCGTCTACCACGGACCAGACACCAAGTACGAGGGACGGGATATCTGCTACGGTTACAATGAGGATACTCTTACCATGTGAGTATGCCGGGTACTTGACTGAAGACTCTGCTGATCAGGACTAGCTACGATGTGACCGACAAGAAGGCCTCGAAAATTATCTCCAGGACTTCGTACGAGGGTGCATCATATACTCATCAAGGATGGGTTCTTGATACCAAATGGCAAGAGTGGCTGATCATGGATGACGAGTTTGACGAGGAGGAGTTTGCTGGTCCAGCTGCAGATGGATACCCAGTTACCTATATCTGTAAGTTTGGCTCTGCGGGGGGAAATGAAGGATGAATACTGACCCGAATCCACAGGGGACATCCGGTCTCTCGAGGCACCAAAGCAAACTGGTCTTTACAAGGCAGCCGTCAAGGGAATCGACCACAACCAATATGTCATTGATGGTCTCTCCTACCAGGTAAATATTTACCCCGCCTTCTTCATTTCATCCACTCTCAAACTAACATTCCTAGTCCAACTACGGCGCTGGCTTCCGCGTCTACGACGTCTCCTCGATCCCCTCCGACCCAACCGGAAACTCAGTTTGCGAAATCGCATTCATGGACATCTACCCCGAGGACGACGACGTCGAGGGCGGTGGCATAATCGACTACTTCGGCACCTGGGGCTCCTACGCCTACTTCAAGTCCGGGTTCATCTTCGTGAACACGCAGGAGCGCGGAGGGTTCCTCATGAAGATGACGAAGAAGGAGGCGTGCAAGCCCAGGACGTGCAATGCGGATAACTGCCTGAGAGCGATGCGGAGCTCGAGCGTCAAGGGCAGGCTGGAGGAGAGCAAGGCCTTCTGTGGGGAGTTCACGAAGACTTTCGTCGCGGATGTTAGCGTGGTGAAGGACTATGCGAAGGCGGCTTGTGGGGGGAACATGATCTCGAGGGTCTCCTCGGCGTGTAGTTGTTTGGCTACTTCGACTGTGGTTTAGATGGAGGGGAAGATGTGATGATATATGAGACGATTGATGAAACGAAAAATAATAATAAATGTGAATGTAATTTGCTGTGGCTAGATAGATAATGCTATTATTATTATCAAGTTTTCGCAGCTAGACTCAACTCGGCTGCGCAATGCATTTTGATTTGATGGTTCTGAATGGATTACACCTTTCATGTCCAATTGATATCACATTAGATTCTCCGTCGTCTCGTCATGTCTTCATTGCAAGTACCAGAAGTGAGTGATATTTATGTCTCCGAGCCTAGGAGCATCGTGGGTCCGATTGATAGTAGAGGGAGTCACTGTAACCTTCGGACTCGTTCGTCGTACAGCAACTTTACCTTCAGGAGCGGCCGCGGAAGAGCTGGCAACATCCGTATGTAAGTCATCTAAGCGAGTAGTAAGTAGTCTTCTCTTTCGACGAAGAATTGACACTGCAAAGGACTCGCGATAAGACGAACAAGGTCGGAGCTATCTGCTATGTGAGACGAGGCGGCGCGGCAAACTGGGCATTCCATAATCTCGCCTAGAGGCATTTCGCAAGGACTCCTCTTGCTGTACGGACAACAATAGCTCTACCTGAAGCGGGTTCTTCGATCGTCTCGGGCACACCTTCGACCCAACTGAGCTTTCCCCTTGAACTCTCTGTTTGACTCAGTTTGTTCTCTGGTTCAGCGAACGGCGCTCGATTTCTTAGTATTGATATCCGCGTCGGCATTTCTCTGGCGAGCCTGGTTCTGATTCCCGCATTATCGCAACCTACCCCCAATGTGGTTCTTGTAGATAGGAAGTGTCGGTCTTTTCGTCTGCTTCCCTGCCCTGATCCAAGTACCTTCTACCCTCTTACGCCGTGCCCACCAAACCGCTTGCCTCTCCACTCCAGCACACCCTCCAAACTAGCCGCAATTTCGAATTCCCTCCCTACGATCTGCAATCCAGTCGGTAACCACACGTTCTCATCGCCATCCACCCGGCTAGACACGAACCCAACCGGCAAACTAAGCGCCTGATGGCCTGTCGAGTTGAATGTGGCAGTATTATACGTCGCGCCGATAGCACGACTCAGCATCTTAAGCGGGCCTAGAGCTCTGCCTCCCCGTTCCTCGATCCTAGGAGGCGGGTAGATGATAGTCGGCATGACTAGTAAATCGACGTCTTCGAAGGCACGATCGTATTCATCGTTCAGTTTTCGGAGGAGGTTCGTGCAAGCGAGCGTGTAAGCGGCTCCCAAAGTTTTCGTGCAGGAAGAGAGCTCGCAGATAGATGTTCTGTCCCCCCGGACCGAGGGAGTCGAAAGCAGCCCGGGAGAGTCTCGGGCCGTGGCTGCGGCGCGCTCGGGGAAGAGGAGTTGTTTGCGTCCGGTTGGGGAGGAGAGGAGACCTTGCGTTGTGCCGGGCATGGGGAGGGCGACCATCCAGATCATGCCACTTTCTCTTGGAGGGGGATGGAGAGGTGTTTGATTTCTGCGCCGAGAGATGAGAGGTTGGATATGGCTGCGTGGGAGGCGGTTGCTACGTTTGGGTCGGTGAGTAGGTCTGAGAAGCCTTGTTGGAGGACGCCGATTGTGAGGCCTTTCAAAGGGAGAGGGATAGCTCGGTCTACCCAGCTTCTGACTTCCTCTCCAAATCTCACGGAGCCTTATTTCAAATCGTATGGTTGACGGTCGTCTATCCCGTCTGTGCCGGCTATGACTTCAAGAAGAGTGGCACAATCTTGGACATTTTCAGCCATTGGTCCGACGTGGTCGATTGTAGCCTCAAGATTTATACCGCCAGTGTAAGGTACGAGCCCCCATGTTGGCTTGAGGCCTACGACGCCGCAGTTTGCGGAGGGTAGACGGATGGAACCGCCTTGATCGGCGCCGATTGCAAGATCGACTGTATTGGAGGCGAGGAGACGGCCTGAGCCTGATAATGACCCGCCTGTTGAGTAGCCGTGTGCTGAGGATTGTGGACTGGGCCTGTTATGGATGTGTCGCTGCGAGTGTCAGTTTGTTTACTTCCCTCTTGTCTGAGCGGAAAGTCGGCAGGGACTCGTAGCGAATGGAGGTAAAGAATACGGATAGATACCTCACAGCACCAAAACAATTATTCTCACAAGCGGCCTTCCCCAAAATAACCCCTCCGGCATCTAATATCCTCGTCACGACCGTAGCGTTCACTTTCAGAATCCAATCCACAGCGTCGTTGCCATTCAAGCACGGTATGCCGGCTACCATATCGACGTTATCCTTAATCGCGAGAGTTTTCCCTTTCAGTAGATCGGATGTAGGCTTGGTGCATCGCACATTGCATTTCCAAGCCCATCCCCCTTCATCAGTATCGATTGGGCCGGAGGGCCGGTAGATAGAGGTGCGTGGGTGGAGGGAGGGGTCGACGATGGGGTGGTAGTCTGAGAGAGAGAGGATCTGTTTGGGGCAGGCGTTGAGGCCAGAGAGGAGGATGGACCAGTCTGGGAGTTCGTCATGGGGGATTGTGAGGTTGTGAGAAGTTGCGAGGGCGGTTACTGAGGAAGGGGAGACGAGAGCGTCAAGTCTGTGGCGGGGAATGTGTTAGTGGTGGTAACTTGGGTGTGGTTTTGAATCGGGGGTGGAAATGGAAAGTGGAAAGGCAATGTACTCAGCTTCTCCGAGGACACTGACGGACATTTTGAAGATGAGTTAGATGTGTGTGTATAGCGAGTGGTAGATATATGTTGGCTCTGGAGGGGTATCTAGAGATATGTATCCCCTCCTTTTCCGAGTGCATCTCCATAACGGAGTAATGGGATGGTCTGCCAGTCGACTGACTCTCAAGAGCCGCCCCCCAGCTCCAAAGAAAATACCATATCGCACGTGAAGTCTCCGAATACCACGGTAGCTGGTGGAATCAAAAGTAGGAAGATGGGATGTCTGTTGGCTAAAAACGAATACAGCGAAGGTTGATGAACTCGAGAATTTGAGATAAGAAAGACGGAGATCCAAAGCTTTGGGACTTTGGGTCGGGAGAGCCCGCCGCCAAGGTAACTGAGACGATAGTGGTGTGACGATGAAGCTCCGGGGTTACCAATCCCTGAAGCGGGGCATTTGGTGGCCGATGGGCTTGGATTTACAATGTGCGAAAGCTAATTCGACGACTTCTGGGGATACAAGTAGCAGAAGTCTCATACTAAGACTCTAACGACCTCATTCTGCCAGGGCGAAGAAAGTAGGATGTATTTCACGGAAGAAACACCGTCAAGTGAACACTCAATTCTTCCAAAGCTATGAAATTACAACAAGAATATCCCAATCCCAAATCCGAGTATCCAAACTCTTCAACCCAGTGAAGAAAAACCCAACTCCTTAATAGCCCTTCATCCAAACACCCCATCTTTTCCTCATAATCCTGCCTGAAAGCCCAATTGAGGAAAGAAGCCCATACCATAACCAAAACCAACCAAGGAAGAGAAAATCGCAATACGAGTACACGACAGTGAAATGAAAAAATAGAATAAGCCCCTCGGGGCTTAATCAACCACTCTTTGGCAAATCCTTCCACCCCTCCCAATCATCCTTCCAATCCGGCTCGGTATATCTATAATCCTCACCCCTACAAACCCTATCAACCTCCTCTCTCACAATAGGAAAGACATCTTTATAAGCCTGTCTACCCATCCAACAATCAAGATGTCCATATCCCTGGATGACATGTCTACTGTAGTTGGCCGTGCCGAACATATCGCGCATGACGCTGTAACTCTTGTCTGTGGACTCGGGAGTAAGGACTTTGTTGTCGGAGCCAGAGAAGAACATCATCGGGATGCCTTTGAGGCGGCGGAGGTTGTGTTCCGTGGTGAGGTCGTTGAAGAGTGGTCCGTTGGTGGTTACGAAACCGCGATAGCCCATTTGCATGAGTAGGTGGAGCAGAGTCATGTTGACACCACCGAAGAAACGGTTTATCTGTCGGTGGGTTGCTTCGTTGAGATTACGGTGGTTCCAGAGTCTGAATGACATATCAATATCAACATCTGAAAGGGGGAGGGTAGAAAAGACTTACCGGCCGAAAATCAGCGAACAGCGATGACAGGAAACATTATTGCAGATCTCCTCCCTTGAGTCTGGATAGAATCTTAGGATCTGGTTCACCAACTGCTGGAAATAACTATCATCCCTCGTACTCGAACACGAGAACCATTTACCGCCCAGCCATGTGTACAATTTATCGAAGGGGATCGGGCCTGCGAGGACTTTGGCCATGTTAAGTGTTGACCAGATGGGGTTCATAAGGACTTGAGAAGTCGAGATACCCTTCACCCATTTGGCAGGGATTGTACCGTCAAGAAGACCGCTGGAGTAAGCTACTGCACCCATGCAGTGCGAGATGGTGTAGATAGGTGCATGGCCGTGTGCTTTGCGGATCCATTCGAAGCAAGCACGGATATCGAGTCTGGCATCGTATGTTGTCCAATCGTTCTCTGCGACCATCAATTGGCAGATGCGATGTACAGTGACGAATACACGGTAGCCAGCTCTGGTGAAATAGTTTACGGCGTTGACTTCAATGGTTGGGAGGGAGAAGATCTGCTGGTCGACTGAGGCACCAGGAATCATGAATAGGTTGATGGGCTTGATCTTTGGGTTCCTTGGCTCCCAGACGTGGAGAAGCGTGCGCACACCATCAGAGGCAACTATCTGGATTGTGTGATCGGGAGAAGTATCGTTGATGTAGCCAGTATATGTAACGGATGGGTATTGCTGCCAAGTGAAAGGGGCGAGGAATAGGCCCATCGACTGTCTGGCAAAGAAACCCATGAAACTCGCCGTGGAGTGGAGTTTGGCGATAAAGCTTTTCCCAGAAGACTTCAACGTGAACAGCTCAGAGAAGAAGTCCGAAGGTTTGATGTGCATCATTCCACGACCCAGTACTTGCTTCCTTCCGTATGATTCTGAGATGGTCACATACAGAGTCGAGGTCGCTTTCCAGAATCGCCATGGTCCGAGAGCCACCGAGGAATCGACAATTTTCTGGCCATGGAAATGGAAAGCTCGCCCGTCCGTGGATGTCATGTCAAAGTCGTAAGTGAGATTTCGTGTTCCAGGTGCTTCTTGATCAACATTAAAGAGATGGAAGCTCCCGCGCTGAACCATGAATGGACTGCCAGGCAGACCAGCACATGTGAAGGTTCCGGTGAGCATTGCTTTATGATCGGCACGATTGACAACTGTAAATCATTAGCATTGCTACCACCTCCTTGATCAGATGGACTCACTCGTCTGCGTATCCCAGGCTTTCACGCTCAAGAAGAATCTTGATTCCTCACAAAGACCCTTCGCAGTCTTGGCGGCGGTCTCGTAATCCTCAATCTTATCCCCCTCGATACCCTCACCGACATGGATGTATCCAGACATGACTTCTGAGAAGCCAAATCCGTTCGCTTTTGCCTCTCTTGTGGCGTTAACGAGACTCGTAGCATCCCGTATGCCAGTGGTGTCCTTTCGCTGCAGCACCTGCTTGCCCTTGGCATATTGATGTGGTTCAGCGAAGAGGTCCAGCATGGCATTCTTGGTCTCAAAATCGATCTTGCGCCTGATTCGGAATTTGGCTGCATGTTCAACTGAGCGTTCGGCGAGAGCTGTGATGGTTGCGAAAGGGTTGACACCGAGGGCTGTGGGGATCACTGCACCGTCCGTAACGACGAGACCATGATGTGTTTCCTTTCCATCGCCCGTGAACACTTCGCCCCAATGGTTGGTAACTCCGTGCTCGCCAAACTCAGTCTTACTCATGCAAGCTCCACCGATGGGATGGACAGTGATTTCCTGTTGGCCAAGTGCTGCGTAGAATGGACTGTTGACGTAAGTCCCACCAACAGCCTGGGTTGCTTGTCTCAAGACATCGTTCAGGTACTGGACATGATCACTTCTTCCCACACCGAGGAATTCCAGGACAGGTTTGTCGTCCTTCAGAGTCAAAATAGCTTGGTTTGAGTCGTGGCTCATGATCAAGTAGACCTGCGTACGCTCGATGCTGCCTTTCGAGTAGTACGGACCAAGGAAACGGCTGCCTTGCTGTGCGACCGAGTGCTTTACTCTTTCTAACAGAGTTTGCCCGGTTGGGAATTGATTTCCTGGCATCATCTCCAACATGGTCTGGAACAGGGGCGCAAGAGCTTTAGGAATGGCACCTTCTTGAATGACGAATCCGTCGAGTGGGTTTTCGTGGTCGTCTCGACAGTCGATGACACCGCTGATTGTCGGCCCAACTGGCTTGTACGGAGAGGGATATTGACGACCGATGGCATTGACTTCAGCATCCGTGTTGTATCCAAAGGCGAGAATATCACCATTTCCGCTCATACCAGTGCCAACTTTGTCGCTCATAGAAAGACCGAGCTTCTTACTTCTGAGCAAGATCTCGGTTGTGCCGATACTGCCAGCTCCAAGGAAGACGCACTTCTTCGCATGCACCCACATGAGATCTTCGTACAATCTTTCTTGAAAGGCTCCTCGACAGCTGCCATGCCAGGCAAAGAAGACTAAGTAGCCTTCTTGCTCCGGATCGGGATGTTTCTTGATGTATCTGACCTCGCATTCGCAGAACATCTCGGCACCCCAGTTCCATGCGTCAGCGAGGTAGTTGACCAGAGTACTGGATTTCGATCCATCGTTGACTCCTGTGCAATCCATTCCAGTCAGTGCAGAAGGGTACATCTCAACGCCGGTGCTGTTAGGACCACCCTTGAAGCGAGTCGTTTGAGGAACTCTTCTGAACTTGTCACCCATGCCGAGGGCCTTTGCTTGTCGTTCGAGCATTGTCAGTTTGGGGAGTTCGGGCCAATCTTGTGGGTATGTTTCTGGTTCGAGGACATCTGCGGCTCGATCGTAGTATTCCTTCAAAGAATTTGGCTTCCGTAATTCTTTGGGCCAACATGGCATCTTCATTGTCTTTGCATCGGCTTCCAGGAACACATTCGCATTCAACAGACTGGTTCCACCAAGCCCATTGCCGACAAACGCATTTTGGCCCTTCCCACATATGAGATGGTAGAGTCCCGTGGGATCCCCACCTTCAACCATAGCTCCCTTGAGGAAGCCGGGAGCAAATTCGCCAGAGACATGCAGATTCTTGAACGCATCCAAGAAGCCACTGGGATATTCTCCTGGCCACCTCTCTTTCCCTCGCTCGAGAAGACACACAGATTGACCCGCTCTTGCCATTCGACTCGCTGCAACACCGCCACCATACCCAGATCCAATGACGATACAATCGTAGCTGTTCCTCAGCAATTCGACTGGTCTTGAAATTCTTGGGAATCGTTTGGTATCTGGGTCGTCAGTGTAGGATCTGATCTTCGCATGAGCTTTTGATTGTGGACCATTTGGCTCGCTTGTATGAGGTCCAGGAGACACGATTGGATGTGACTTTTCAAGCGTGGGTGGTAGTTCGCCAATGAGTGTATGACCATGTCGAAGTCCGTTGGGAAGAAGTGGCTCGACAAAGCCACTGTCGATGCTCAAGTCTGAAGAGAAACCTCGTTGGAGCGGAGGTCGATTCTCCTTGTCACCAATAATCTCAGTGTGCCTCTGGAAGCGCACTTCCGACGTCTTGTGAGACCCGTTGATGCCGCTTGTACCATTACTGCCTTGACCATTCATTGGAGGTGGAAGGTTTTCAAATTCCCATACATCGGGCTTGGGGGTTGGGAGGTCCTTGGGGATAAACCCAGAAACTCGATTGAGCACCTGGTTGAACGATGTGATTGGTCCCAAGCTGATCACAGCCGGGTCTTGTGGCATATAAATCGACATACATATCGGAACTGAGACGATAAGTAGCGAAGAGAAGCTATGGAATCCTGCTTCGATTTTGACTTCGGCGACCGACGCTGGGAGATTTCCTAGCCACTGGAGGAAGAGATCCGACGAAAGATCACCAACATTGAAGTCGTCTTTCAGTCGAATCGCATACGCCATTCGAGGAATTTCCCCAGGGAGAACTGCAGAGGAATGAAGGAAAGAGGGGGTGAGTGCAAGGCCATTGACGCCTGCCAACTCTGGATGTTGGACCTCGAATGAAGGTTCACGGTGTCCATTCTCATTGTGTTTTTGGATTGCGAGACGAATGCTACGTGGAAATTTGAAATCCTCCTGGGCAAGTGGTATGTAAATTGGCGCTCTTTCTTCTCCATTCTGTTCTGATATCCGGCTTTGCGCACGGCAAAATATGTTGTGATACAAGTTGCCGATAGAGAATGATGGCAATTTACTCAGTTCTCGGAGCTCAGTCACCAGATCTTTGGTGAAGGCGTATGGTTCTGTGGTCGAGCCGGCATTGAACGCTTGAGCTGCAATGACTTCAGTGACTCCATTGCTTCGCTTGCTGGTCGGTGTTATGGTATGGGGACAATCAAGAAGCACCAATGCATCACTCTGCGCTTGCTCCAGAGCAGCTTGGACATCAGTCCACTCAACAGTGGAGTGTTGATTTTTCCTTCCACTGCAACAAGTCAGCTTTGAATTTACACCTTTCCAAGCAACATACCTAGTCCAAACAAGTCTCTTGTTCCGTGACACCTGCGAAGCTCCAGCATAGTACACGATCTTCAGGTGATCATCACTATCCCCGCCAAGCCTGACGAACTCCGATATCTTCTCCGCGAGGGCCACATGTGAGCTCTCACCGGGGATCTTGAAGGTCTGAACATCGAAGTGGAAGAGGTCTTTAAAGACACTGAACAGCTTCGACACTTCGATTGGCGCAGGTCGGTTTACATCTTCTTCTCCCCAGAAAGCCAACAGCACGTACACCTTGGCATATCGTGACCGAGTCTCAACTGGAAATACGGCTCTTGCTGCAGCGTTCAGACCTTCACCAAAGGTCTTGAGGCCGATATGTGCCTGCCATCGATCAAAGTCTTCGAAACTTGGAGACAAGCTGGGACTGGAAAAGTCCTGCTCTTCATCGCTGATTATTCCATCACTCATCCTATCGGAGTTAGGCGCATTAGTGGTGGCAAGATTTTCCTCCATGTTGAAGAGCTTCAACGCTTCATCCCACGCAGATGAAGACTCTAGTCTTATATCTACCGATCGTAAGTATCGAAGATAGTGCGATTGGGCTCTTGTTTTGAAACTTACGTCCAGATCTTTCCCGAGGAGAAATTTCTATCCTGGTGGCTTGTTTTCGATTCGGATGTAAGCTCGGCTCTTTTTGTGGACACTAGATGAAGGACCCAATAACTCTCCAGCGGGCAGACTCCGAGATATATAACAGAAAGAACGAAAGGGAGCCTGGAGACGACTTTTCACAGCCTCGCAGGCCGATCCAAGAGATCTGCGAATGGGACACCGAATTGCTTTCTGAAGGTCAAGGCTGCAGAGTAGAACAGGGTGGTAGTGGTGGTGCGGGACAAATCCGAATCCAGCCGCAGGGGATATTTTAGGAGCACCCGACAAGTAGGAACGGGAAGATCGCAAAGACGCAACGACGCAATGATAGAACGACGAATGGAAGAAACGAACAGTCTCTTGACGTGAAATAGAAGAAGACCAGTGCTGACAATCACATGGGATGACATATCCACATACATGGCCCTTTTGATACTGTAGGCCTGAAGCCATGCCGCCCGCCAGACCATGCCATTTCATTCCCAAGTTGAAGGTCCGAAGTCGTTAGGGCTGATGGATGAGGAGCTGAAGTGGGGGAGAGGAGATATCGACATCCCTCCAGTGCATGCCCAGCCACTTTGAGCATCCCGACTCTCCCCAAATAGCGGATTGGGGCCGGCAGAGAGGGGCAGAATGTACGGCCTGCCACACTAGAGCTCGTGAATTGACCAATGAGGGGGGCTGGATGCGGTCCTTCTGCAGCGATGGAAGAGTCGTCCGGCGGCTAACTGCTGGCTGAGTCTTGGACCTGGGCCTGGGGGGGGGGGGAGGGGAGGATATGATAGGGATGGGGGATTGGGTGTGATGCTGACTAGCGGGGGAAGAAAGAGACCTTGTGGCCATACGGACGACCAGATGATCCCGTACCATCAGTCAACTGGGATCTTGGTGGGGTCTTGGGAATTTCAGCCGCGCCGCAAGCTGGAGGGGAGGACTCGGACGAGCTTTTCAGGAGAAGTGGCCATCAGGACTCCTTCATGAGTATTCGGGCATCGTATTGGCTGGTGAGGATATTCAGCAGGTTCAGCCACTGTTGAATCCCAGCGGCCTGAACTTTCATGCCACTCACTGCCTTGCCAGATCAGATTGAATGCCATGTACAGTAAGGGTGACAGACAGCCCGAAAACAATCTTCCCGCGTCTTCTAGTCCGTCCTAGTCTATTCGAGATCAGACAGGGCCACCGAGTGCGTTTGGCTTTTGCTTCTGCTTCTGCGCCGAGCCGGGGCGGGAAGCAAACGGTCACGGCTGGATGCACGGAATCGTCTCATACAGGTAAGGTGCGTGCTGCCATCTGCGCCGCGCCGCACTGCACTGTGCTGTGCGAGTACTGTGCTGTATCCTTCCTGCAAGACATCCATCCTATGGCGTTGAGCGTTCTGGCAGAGGTATGATAATTACTTTCCGGAGCGTGCTGTCCTGGAGCCTACTTACTGCACTCACTTACTGACTGCAGCTGCAAGCCCACCGTCCCGTCCGCAATAGGCGGGTCATGTTGAAGACAAATGCAGACAAAGTAACTGGACGACCCATTTCTCGATTATTGTTGCGACGGGCACTCGAGATGCAGCTACAGAAGCTACTGGGCACATCGTCGCCCTCCCCCAGCCCAGCCAGTGATGGCGTTCTTGGCAGCTTTCCGCTACGACGGGAACCCCATTGGGAAAGGAGAAGTTGAGATGAGATTAAACGCGACACCACACTGAGTACACGAGCTGCATCGGCTACCCGAGACCTTAGACCTTGCCCAAGGATCGTACTCGAATTGGTCCATGTACGTTAAGTTTTGATTGTATTTGTCTTTATATTCTTTGCTAAAATTGACAAAAATTAACGCAACTAAACTTCCAGTGTGTTTCTAGCGTTTTCCTACTAAAAACCGTCCAAAATCCGAATTCGCTTATCCTAGTTCAAGATTAGAAGGACGTAAGAAGCCCACTATAGGCGAGCTGACGATTATCGCTCGATCAGACCATAAAGTCATGGAAGTTCCTAACAGCAAAGATTTAATAGAGAAGAGTAGAAACCACTGCGCCGCCCCGGCATCATTCGGCTCCTGTCAGCCTGTGCCGCCTTTCTTTTGCTGTCAGAACCTAATCCCTACGACACACCGACAGGAGTGTGGTAGTACATCGCTTCGGTGACTTTTTACTTCTTTCTTTTGACGTACGAAATACGTCATGTACGCAGAGGTGCTTTCGTCGATCGAATTTTCAGCTGAACCTCCTTCCACGTGACGGTACTCTGAATTGAAGAATTGCCATGGAATGGCCGTAATAAGTACAGTCAGATATCTCAGAGATTAAGATGACCAGGCAAGTCGCGCTTTCGAATTCTTATAGAGCTGCGGACGCTAGCAGCGGTAATTGGGTTGCTCCCGGGATCACGTGGCAGATGTTTGTCTAGACGACATCACTTTTGCAGCTTGTGGAGAAGAGTGACAGATATCAGAGTTCTAGCTACTGCTCATACACGCGCTTCTCATAGTTTGGAGCCCCTTTTAACGGCTGAACAACAGTATAACTTCCCTTCTCTCCCTTCTCCTGCACACCCGTCGTCAAATATAGCGGTGTCATCTTCCCATCTTCACTGAAGAACAACTGCGGCCGTTCTCTCCTAAAATATTCTACCGAACTGCCATCGCCAAACTCAATAGTCGTATTAAACGCTAGAGTTCTACTATTGAACGTCCAAGGTCCCCCAAGCGTCCTCGAGAAAGCATGCCTTCCAACCTTTGGCCCGTCACCAAACCCACCTCCTTCCTCGAGGGAGTGAAGTAACATGTGGAAATTCCCTCTCTTATCTCGCCAGAGGAATGGATCTTCATTGGGGTTCTCAAATATGGGATCCTTCTGCACTTTCCGGTACGGACCGAGGAAATTCCCTGCTACCGCCAGATTGACAAGTTCTGCTCCGGAGCAGTTATACGGACATCCTCGATATGCCAGTGCTATCTCTCCAGTTGGATACTGGGGCGAATACAGCGGAAAGGGACTCGGGTTCGTGACGTCTGCATCCCACGCGTCATCATCGGTTCCAAGCAGGATCTGTCCATGGGAAGTCCACGTCTTGAGATCCGACGACGAGGACACAGAAATGCCACTTTCTCCATTATTGGTATTCCCCGGCCCACACGTGAAGTTCGGAGACGTGCAGGTCTCGGGAACAGTATACGGACAGCCGATATAATACATCAGATACTTCCCGTCAGCATGCGAATACACAACCGTCGGGTTATGCGCGAACGTCCCAACGACTTCAGCAGCGAACTCGTACGGTCCACTAGGACCTGTTGAGGATGTAGCGTGGATGATCCGACTGTACGGGGACCAGTAGTCCAGGCCGCAGTCATGTGCGAATTCGGCGAGGAAGGGATCGAAAATTCTGGAGTCGGGTGTGCGGTGGATGATTCTGGATCCCCATGAAGATGTTCCGATGCCGGTTTTTTTGTAGCCATTCTTCAGGGGAGCTGGAATGAGGTCTAGAGCTCCGCAGTCCGAGGATTTCCAGCCTGGGTCGCAAATACAAGAGCCGTAGTGGCAGAGGCCATTGAGGTTACAGTTATTGTCGGTTGTGCATGTTGGATTTTTCATTTCTGTGTTTGCGAGGGTACGGATGGGGAGAATGAAGCATGGGATGAAGTGAAGGACTTTCATGACGAAGGAATACCAGGAGGTGACGGCTATCTGCGAGCTTTGAATTTGATGGAAAGAGGCAGGGATATAGGATTCTCTCAAGGGTCTGGTACTTAGTGGTCTCGTGGTTGACAGTGGTAAGTTGTTGTACTTTTGAAGTACGAAAAACTGTGGAGATCGTATGTAAGATGGCGGCCGCCTCCCACTTTTGGAGGAAAGTGGATGTAACGTTGTTTAGGAATACGATCCGACCAGAATTCGCGAAAGAAACACACAGCGGCCGCAATTGTGTTTGAAGACAAGTGATAGCCCGTGGTTCTTTGCATTATAGCAAGGAGAGTGCTTCCTTCAAGCTTCTACTCGCTAAGGAGTAAACAACTTCTGACCCGTAGAACACCAACCGAAAGCACTACCTACGGAACAGGCAAAAGATTCAGATGAGTTCCCCTGGTAACTTGAAATTCTACAAGATCCTCCCAGACCCCTCCCCGACGATCACTGCCGTCCCCTGGTGCTTTAAACGGCATGTCTTATTTGCCGCCCCGCAACGAGACAAAATAGCGTACTCTTTACCCCGCAAAGCCCGCAGCATCAATGTCGTCAGTGCGACCAGGATAGAGGAATCAAGTATAAAAGGAGAGTCTAGGCATTAAATCGTGCTTTTATCGTTCTATTCGTCTCCTAGTCTCGCAGCTTCCGCACCATTCCCGCACAATGTCATTCATCAGTGTCGATCTACTGGCTCTCGCTAGAGACGCAGCATACTTCAGCTCACTCTCGGCTACAAACATCACTACACCTGCCATCTCCCTCCTGAGTTACTCTCCAGAGTTCCAGACGGTGTTGGGAGAGAATGCTACAGCACGAAAGATCGCTGATCTACCATGGGAAGCATTCCACGAAGCCGGAATCTACAACAAGAAAGACAACTCCCTTTACGTGACGTCGAACTACCAGAGCTTAGATGACAACATCAATATCACTGTCGTATCTCTAGACGACTACTCAATGACCAGTACGCAATTTCCGGATCTCTGGGAAGCAAATGGCGGGTCTTCATATTATCCCCCAGGAGCAGACCAGACCCAAACGCCTCCCCAGCAAGTCTACTGCGACGAAGGGGATTTCGAGCACTACTCTCAACTAGTCGCCGTCGATGTAAACAGCAACACTTCAACCGTCCTCCTAACAAGTTTCATGGGCCGGAACTTCTCATCCATCAACGACGTACGTCAGCATCCTGTGACAGGAGACCTGTGGTTCACCGATGCCGATTACGGGTACTTCCAAGACTTCCGCGTGCAGCCTGCGGTACCTAAGCAGGTGTATCGATTTGAGCCAAGTACGGGCGTGGTGCAGGTTGTTGCTGATGGGTTCGTGGAGCCTAATGGACTAGAGTTCAGTCCGGACCTGAAAACGTTATACGTGACAGACACTGGAGCGCAGAAGTTTGCTTTCAACGGGACGGGACCAGCTACCGTCTACGCTTTCGATATTCAATGCGACAAAACTCTCGCGAATAGACGGACTTTTGCATTCTCAGATGTCGGCTTCCCGGACGGTATTCACTGCGATACTGAGGGCAATGTGTGGGCGGGGGCTGGAGATGGAGTGCATGTTTGGAATCCCGAGGGGATCTTGCTCGGGAAGATCTTTATAGGGGAGACGAGTAATAATTTCGCCTTTGCCCCGGGCAAGGTTTTTGTCTTTTCGAATTCGAGGCTTTGGGTTGTGGAGAATGTGAAGGCGGTGGGGAGAGAGGTTTGTAAGGATTTTGGGGTTGGTTGTGAGAAGTAGGGAGCGACAGTCAATATTAGGGCCCCCGGGGGTGGGGGGGGTTCTTTTTGGGAAGAGAATTGCTGTGCTAAAGCATGTTGGTTAGGAAGTCGTTCAGCATCGAGTTAGGTGAAGATCATGAACCTCTTTGCACCCATTTCAACCTTTTTGCCAGAATAGAAACGATCCCACCAGTGTTCGGAAAACAAAGCTCACGGGTGATGTTCAAGTCATTTCAGGGCCACTTAGTGGTAAACTGCCAGGGCTCTAGGGACTCAAGGTTGTGTATCAGCGAGCCAGATATTCCCAAATTCAGGGGCGGAAATCGCACTCGACAGAAGCAATAATGACGAATATAGGAGAATGATTAAGGTTCTTGGATCTTTCCACCCGGAAGTAGTGGTGGTAATGATCGTGATGTGGGCGCCAAAGCCTGTTGATTGGAAGATGAATGTTCCGCCTACACGACGGGGAAGCCCACCCATCAATTTAATGGACTTCGTCCTCACTCCTTGTTGAAAGCGACCTCCATGATTGACCGTGTCACCGATCTCAGCAACGCCTTGCTATCGACCAGTTTCTAAGTCCCTAAGATGGATACCAGAAGCATTTACGAGCCTTTGGACCCATCCAGGAACGAGATCAGGCTTCTGCACATCCTTCCAGAAACCTTTTTTCCCGACAGGCCAGACGACATATTCTGTACCATCAAGCGCATCAGTCTCCAAGACGCAAAGGACACATACAAGGCACTGTCTTACAGCTGGGGAACAAAAATTGCTGTTAAACAAATCCATGTGTGCGTCAACGGCTCAGAGATCCCCGTGACCCTTCAAGAGAATTTGTACCAGGCATTGTTCCATCTCCGCGATATACACGAGGACATCTCTGGGCCATTCATTGTCTGGGCAGATGCATTATGTATCAATCAATCTGACGATATCGAGAAACGCATCAAGTTCAGCAGATGAAAAGTGTGTACGAGAATGCTTCATTAGTCATGGTATGCTCGGTGTTGAGGCTGACGGGAGCGACCTGGCAATCGCAAGCATGCAATAAGTGTATGTCCGTGCAATGGAGCTGGAACTCGAACAGACAGGATCATGGACAGACTTTGGACTTGAAAATCGATTCCAGTACAATGGAAGAAGCAACTTTCCCGTTGTCTGATATGGTGGCTTTCTTGCTGCGGCCATTGTGGCCTGGGTAGTCCAGGAGATTGCGGTAGCCAGTGATGTCAAGTTCTACTGCGGTTATCGAAGTATTGAATAATTCGAGATTTACATCGCGCTTCATGCTTTCTTCTCGGTGCAAGATACCTGCTCTACCAAAGCCTTTGCGTCCAGGAGCGATTATGAGCACCGAGCAGCAGCTACTCAAGATTTTGGATTGCGGAGTTCAATTATTAATGAATTACCATGCGTACGAACTGGCCATCAAACTACGCCGGGATTAATGGAACGGCTCAGACAGTGGTATACGACAGAATCATCGAGCGAGATGGTTATGAAAGCTACCGAACCAAGAGATTTTGTATTCTCTCTTTTTGGAATATCTTGCGACGCGGCAGAACTTGACCTAAAACCGGATTATTCGAAATCTCATCATGCAGTACTCATTGAAACAGCAACTGCTATCATCTCTTCGGGGACTTTGGAGATCCTTACACTGGCTAAAGGTTCCAATAAATCGTTGCCGTCCTGGGTTCCGGACTGGAGTTCGGAAATCGGTCACAATTTACAACATGGGCCTTGGAGCACCAGTCTCGGAATCTCAGACAACTTCTTCAGTCTAGATACACCTCGACCAAGTTTGGACTTACGGCCCTATATGGCATGCCGGGGAATCAAGCAGAACTCTCAAGTCATCACAGCCTCTGGTGATGGTCTAAGCCTCTCCATTTCAGTGATCTTGCTCGACAGCGTAGAGCATATATTCGGCTCGGGAATAATTTACAAGTCAATAAATGACGACCTCTTACAGCTCTGGGATGAACTATACAATGCTGCTCGAACAACGGGGAGCAGTGAACTGCCATATCATAATCTCGGTGATGCCGTCTTCCGTTTGCTGACGCTAGATCGGGAACGAGTCGATAGCAGGGGGTTGTGGAATATCTGCAGGGCTCGAGAAGAGTTCTTGAGCAGCGCTCAGAAAGTATTTATATTGTGGCGAGATACCTACTCTCGGAACCCGCCAGTGGAATTCTGGGATACCTTGAAAAAAGATGTAATTTTGGATCTCTTCACTCTGACCTCGAGGACTGTCAATGTGGGAAGGCGGCCGTTTGTGACCAAGCAAGGATGGCTTGGAATGGGACTTGAGAGGATGATAGAAGGTGATATCGTGGCTATCATTGCAGGAGCTGACGTACCATTCATTTTGAGGGCGGATGAGCATGGCCATCATCGTTTGATTGCTGAGGCGTATTTTCAAGGATTAATGGATGGAGAAGCTGCAGAAATGGGGCTTCCTGTTCTTGATATAGATCTGTATTGATCTTCGCGCCCTCTCTTTCTTACCATAACGAACGAAAGTTTGAAAGAAACAGTCGGATCAAAAGGTTACTTTACGAAGGATTGTTTCAGCAACGTGGTCCTTAGTGCTTGAGTGGTTCAATTATGACCACAAAAGGCCAGCAAGCACCAGAGAAAACACTAAATATCCACTCGAACCAGATTTATGCATCTCTCCGCTTTGATAGATGATGAGCGGCTCAAGTATTTTGGTCGCGCTGTTCTCAGTATTGGCATAGAAGTCTGTAAAATGCGCAGCAGTGTATTCAGAAAAAGTTTTCATGTGTGGTGACTTATGCTAGTCACGTTCTGAATCGCTTTGACAAGGTTGAGTACAAGTTGACAGCATTTGGCCAATTTAGACTGGCCAAAGACGGTGATGGATTGAGGCCTTACCAATGATACCACATCTCGTCGCTTGACTTCATGTAGTCGTCGTCAGTTTGTGCAAGCTAGTCTGGTTTTGGTATCTGTAAATGCTCGATACGATTGGCCGAAGTGCAGGGCCGCGTCCGTTCACGCCAACCTCTTTTCCCGGTGGATATACTAATGCCCTGCATTCCCCGCATCTTGGTTATCTGAAGAGGTTCGTCCTCATTTTCGTGGCTCCTTATATAGAAATCCAGAATCATGAGAGCCTGTGGCTAGGGTTCTAGGTAGATCATCGCTGAGTGAGACACTAAGTTAAGAAGCTAGATAAATTCAAAAAGCAGCAATTCAAATAACACAAGAGGGATAAAGAAATTTGATCGTCATAGCCTGCAGTGAACCCCCCAGAATCAAGGGCCTGAAAATACGGTAGGACCTTTGCCCTATCCTGAATCTCCCGCCCCTCCACGATTGCCAAATGAATGGCAGCAAATCTCTGAGCCGGCTTAATCCTTGCCTCCAGCCTTTTCGTCGTATAACACAGATCGAACTGTGCCTTGCCGAATGTGGAATCCATAAACTGGTGCCCCGGATTATCAGGACATGCTGCAGTTCCCGTAATCGTGATCCAATATAGCACGCCTAGCATGTCACCCCACGCATTGCCAATGTCTGTCTGCTTGAGCGTCTCGATCAGTTGCCCGACCAGAGATGGTGGAGCGTGCCCTAAAGCCCGCGAGTTGAGCATGGCGTCCAATGTTATGAGAGCACAGATCCGACAGGCGTCGTAGTAGTAATCTACACGTGAAGATGGTGCTGAGTCGGAAGATTTGGATGTGGACTCAAGTTTAGAGATACGAAAGTAAGTGTCAAGGAGCTGGGCTTGATATAGTTCCTCAGTCAGGATACCATTCCATGATCTTTCAAGTAACCTCGTGAATATGTTCTCCATGTCATACAAGATTTCTAGAGTTGCTCTGCTACAACGTTTTGATTCTTGCAAGCTGAAGAATGATGATCTTGGTCTATAGAATGGTGACTCGGGCAGGTACTCCGAGTTACTGAGTGGAGGGGACGGCGAGTCAGGCAATTTCAGATCGAAGGTCGGGCTCACTTGAATTGCTGAAAGACCGGCATAGACGACGTGGTGCCTAAAAGCAACCGAAGAGATCAGAAAGCGATCAAACGACAGTGACTGCAAGATGGGCAGCGACTCTCAAATAAAAATCTTACATGATTAGTATGCCGTATAACGCCATCTCGAAAGGCGTCTGGTTGAGACTGGCCAATTTACCATCTCGTAGTTTGACCAGCTCGTCTACTCCAGCTTCGTGGGCTGCTACCTCTTTTGCGGCTGTGTCTCCACCAAAGTTCTGGAAGCTATTAGACTTATCTTGTTTTGGAAATTGGTCATATGCACTCACTCGAACGGCGGTGGCTAGATAGGCAATCGATGCGATCGTTGAAGCTGCAGATGCTTCTTGCGGATCTTGCAACTTCTTATTGATGTGGCGTATTGCCTCCAATTTGATCGCCACTGCAGTGTTGCTCATTGGCAAGCCCCTTCTTCCGTAAAGGTAGGCATAACCACAGAAGACCATCGCCATGTACAGGCCAGGATCTGCTACGGCTTCAGGGATGGTGAACTTTCTAATGCTGCCAGGTGCGTAGAACGTGACGACTGTAACGGATAAACATCGACGCCAATAAAACTCGAAGTGCTAGGACCACTCACTGAAGTACTTTACTTCGTTCAACTCACTCCTCTCTCCAGGATTCAGGTGCCACGGAGACTCGGGCAGGATGCCAAATGGGTCGAATTCGGCTTGACAGAAGGCCGCGATGTGTGGTGACAGCATTCGCATGACCGCCACTTGACTTGGTCGTGACAGCTCGTTGAATTGCAGCTTCTTACACCTCACACATATCTTGTAGCTATCTGCAAGACGATGCTTCTTCTCCTCGACCTTGCTGATCTTCTTAGAGCGGGGTGTATCAGGGTTAGACGTCCACGACTCTGCCCATGGCAAAGAGCCTGGACTGAAATCACATGTACATAGGCTATTTAGAGATGGAAGAGATTGGAGAGCCTTTTGGCGCTGCTGTTCTTTGCGACGCAAGTTATGTTGGATAGCAGCGTGAGATCTGATGAGACGCTTCTGGGCAGCGCTGCCCTTTTCCTCGACACCTATAAATTGAAATTGGACGTTCATGTTATTGCGCTCGTGACAATCGGTGGTGATAGTGATGATGAGTTTAGGCTCTGCAAGGTGACCGTGATGAGAATGGTAAATACATTTTTGGGGATCTGTACAGGGGCTGGTATGAACGGACGTGGAAATGGATTTGTAAGAAGGAGTCCCAAGGCAAAGCCTCCAATGAAAGAGCTCTTACGCACATACTAGATCTGGAACAGGCATGAGTTGAAGCCACTCGTATCCTATTCGCCACTAACCATTCAATAAGCTGCGTGTCAGCATTACTCTACTCCCGATTGATTAGTGTCGACCAATAGCCAATGATATACGCGAGCCCAAGTGATAGAAATTCAACCATTCAAAGAATATCGAGAATATCGTACGATAAATCATCACACGGCCCAAGCTGGATGACAGTTCCTCCATCATCGAGTGTGGTCTGCGAAGGCTGCGAATTCTCGCTTGTGTGACGAGAATTACCCAGATTTCTTATCAATAATTCAGAAGTTAATGATATCGAGTTCGATTTGAAGCCACCACTCTGAATTTCAAGCTCGATGCTCTCGGTTATAATCCTGTAAATTCCGCTTGAGCGATTTGTCTCCACTCGATATGTGTCTCCGTGCCCCTAAGTGCGTGAGGAGTAGGCGACCAAAAGCTCCCCCGAAAACGTCAGGTCTAGACAGTCTACTGTTCGGGGTCTGGAGCAACCTCTACACATCACACATTACAAGCTAATAGCTTCTTCCAGACCTTCTTCAAGGCGACCACAAGCAGAATGGGTTGTGTTTACTTTCAACCACCCACGTTCGGCTAGGTCGCACTTCCCCTGAATCCTTATCGCTTATCCACTAGGCTACTCGAAATTGAGCTGACGGTCGCAATCTTTTTGCTGACAGCCTGGTGAGATTCCGTGCCTCTTGCGAATGATCAAAACACTACGATGTCCCTCGACTTGGGCACCTGGACTATCGTGAGCCTCGTCGCGGGACTGCTGGTGACAATACCATCAATTATGGGTCTCTTTGGGAAGAACAAATTCGATGTCAAGGGCAAGGCACGGCACAGGACTCATCCCCTCCTTGACAGCCTCGCTGACTATCAACAGACTGTCCTCCTTACCGGCGCCTCCGAGGGCATGGGCAGAAGTGTCGCTATTCAGCTTTCGAAGAAGGGCGCAAATATCATCATTGTAGCTCGCAATGTGGGCAAGCTGGAGGAGGCATTAGGTGTGGTCAGGGTAGGATTTCCCTTCCAAGGAAAAAGGATAAGGCTATGAAGCTTACCTCAGTCTCTCAGGCAGCGGCTGCAAATCCCTCTTCCCAGCGATTCCACTACATCAGCGCAGATCTAGCGGAAGAAAACGAGAGTGGACGGGTAATCGTAGAGGCGATTGCATGGAATAATGGCACGGCTCCAGACGTCGTATGGTGCATCGCAGGATCCGCCTACCCCAGCATTTTCCTGGAAACCCCAAGAGCGATCAAGCGACAGCAGATGGATATCAACTACTGGTCTTGTGCGGACATGGCACAAGCAATATTGAGCGAGTGGTTGGCACCGGGAGCTGTGATGGGGGGCGCACCAAAACACTTGGTATTCACAAGCTCCGTTGCTGCTTTCTACCCAATCGCTGGCTACGCTTCATATGGACCTGCGAAGGCGGCGATCAGGTGTCTGAGTGACTCGCTGGCTCAAGAGCTACTGCTGTACGGCGATGCTGTCAAGATACATACGGTCTTCCCAGGCACGATCGATAGTCCGGGACTGGTCAACGAGAACAAGGTGAAGCCGGATATCACACATATTCTGGAGGAGTCCGACTCGGGCTTCAGTCCTGATGCTATGGCTGCGGGGTCGATAAAGGGCTTGGAGAATGGGGAATATCTGATCACTGTTGGGTTCCTCGGACAGATCATGCGTGCGGCTTGTTGGGGCTGTTCGCCGAGGAATAACTGGGTATGGGACACATTTTTGTCGTGGATCATTGCAATCGTTTGGTATTTTGTGCCCATGGATATGGATAGCAAGGTTAGGGCGTATGGAAAGAAGCATGGCCACCCGAGCACATATCCGAAGAAGGTCTAGGCTGTTGAAGCTTTCGAGAGAGAAGACTTGGGAACAGCATAATTATACACTGGATCATAAATACAGTTCGGACTTAGCAATGCTGTGCAACACGGATTTCAGTGACAAGCCCATATCACTCCTTGATCACTTCATGGAGTATTTAGAGCCCATATTTTTGAAAATTCAATTAACGTAACGCTGATTCTCTCAGGCAGCTAGCTTAAACTCTCCACACTAGAAAGGCGACTCCGATGAGCGTTAGACACGCTCAAGTCTAAGTGCGTCAGGTCGACAAGAGCGATTACAAGGCAAATCACCAAGTGTCCGATCTATTGTAGATTCGGGCCTCTTGCTTTGATCCAATCTCGCCAAAATCGACCAATTCGCGTGTATTGTTGTCTTTTGCCCAGCAACCCATGGGCAGTGCGGGGTACGAACTGGGGAGGAGTGGGATATCATGGTCCAGGAGAACCAAGAGAAGGAAAACAAGACCCGTTTCAATGCCATCTAAAGGTCCGCTAGGAGCTACAGTGGACTCATTGCGAGCCAATCGAAGCGTCAACCCGTCTTCAAATCCACAGCAAGAGTTAGTTACACATCCCATTTGCCGGCTCGCTATGTGGACCCTAAGAAGCGTGCTGAGGAAGGATGCGAAAATTACAAACACCTTTAACATGCACTCTCCATCATTTTTTCCCCTAGTGTAATCCGTATATGAAGAAGGAATTCTGTGCACTGCTTAGGTTGCTTGAACGTGTTAAGTCTGGGGAGGACAGCCAGTGTTGTTTCTTGTCGGTGGAAAATGATTGACACTAATTTCACAGAAATACATTGATAGACATTATACTACTAGGAGAAGAAAGCTCGTACGGCAGCTATCAGAAGTATGCCCATCCATAGTATCTGGAATCCAACATGTCTCATTCTCAAAACTCGCTGGAACCCGTCTAAAGCAAAAAGGCCACTCCTTGGTGTTTTTTCCTCCCAATTACACCATCTGATCGCCCTGGGTACATTACCCCAAGAATCATCCCAAATTGTCAGAACCGACCATACGACGATGCCAGGTGACATAAAGAAGAAGAAGAAAATTGAAGGTAAAAGCCAAATTATGTCCGAGGGCGTTGGTTGATCAGGACTCATATGGATGAGGTACGTGACCTGAAGCGAAGTGGCACAGAAAATGTCAACCAGAACTATGTTTCGGAGTTCCGTCACACCAGTTCCAAATCCAAGAGCGTAAGATGTCATGGACCAGAATGTGATTAGTGGCACCATTCGGCTTTTCATGATATTGTAGATGTGCCATGGGGATAGGCGGTTAATCATCCATGGATACCAGAGGGTTTCGATCATAGTCCCTCTTGACCATCGCACCTATTCCAGATCAAGCGGTTAGTCAGCAGTCTCTTGATAACGGAAGAATTTCCTTGTCAAATGCAAATCATATGCTTACTTGTTGCTTGACCCAGGCATCAAAAGTTTCAGGCGCATCTGTGTATACTATGGCGCCAGGGGCATAATGAACTGTAAACCCTGCCCAGAGAACTCTAGTGGTCAAGTGACGATCCTCATTGATGATCTGCAAGCATCAGTACTAGGACAACAAAAGACGTTGAGCGGTCTTCCTTACCGTCTTATGCCCGAAGGTCCTCTGACAGTACCACGGAACGAGAACTGACTTGAGCACGGATACTCTAAAGGCTGCACAAGGTCCAGGCTGGCATTCAGTTGCACCAAAGATGGCTCCTTGGGCTTTTGGTATCTCCTGCTCGAACCAATAATGGGAGGCTGTCATCCGTGTAATATATGTTGGCCTTGGATTGCGGAATCTCAAATGTCCAGAAACGCCACCGATTCTCGCATCGCATTCGAGCGAAGTAATGATCTTGCCCAAAGCACCCGGTACAATTGCAGAGTCGGAGTCGGTACTGAACAAGTATGGTATGCGCAACTCATCTGCCACAACGCTGGCAAAACTCAAGGCTGTGAAGAGAATCTCCTTCTTGGACTGGTGAGGTTGCACGATGCAGAGGGCTTGGATGTCTTTGATTGACTGATGGAGCATTCCTTCTTTTAATATCCCGCGGATGCAACTTGTCATATGGTCCATGATGAAATTGCAGGTTCGTTCATCTTCAACATCTGTCAGGGTCGCGGAGCGCATATACTGGTCGAGTGTCCGAGAAAGAGGCTCTTTCAGTCGGATGACAGTTCCATGGGGAAACATCTAAATGTCATCGTTACCGCTTAGTTGAAGTAATAATTTGAGTCTATCTTACGTTTAGAAAAATCTCGACCATCTCCTCATCTTCAGCTGTATCTCCATCTATGCCTGCAATGACCGGTCCGCATTCTTCATCAGTCGCAAAGCCTTTCAGGCATGTGCGATACAGGTCGGCGCCTTCTCGCCATCCAACAACTGTAGCCACTATCCGTTCATGATGTGGCAGTTCTGACGTTTTGGGTGTTTCTTCGTCATGATTCGCTACGAGGTCGGTTTGTTCGAGGATGGAGGGTCCTTCTCGGGGGTGAAGTGGTGAATTACATGACTTTCGAAAAAGAGAATGAATGTCGGTCAAGCCATGACTATATGCGAAAGTGATGAAAAGCTTGATAGCGAGATCCAGTGTCAAAGTAAGCTGGCCCAAACGCAGCGTTGTCAAAGTAGTGGCGATGATACCAGCTGTACCACCAACTGTCAAAAGCGACCGGGAGGCTCGAACGACTGTTGGTCCGAGGAGCATCTCGTTCTGAATTTTCAGCTATGACAACTGCTTCCAGAACTCACGACAGATAGGAACACGGTCTGGCAGAGATCAATCAGAAAAAAAGGGAGGGGGGACCTTCAAATAGGTACTCGACACGATCCTTATATACAAACTTCTAAAGCTGAAGTTTGCAAGATAAACTGAAACCCATGAAACGAAAAGGAGCCCTTTGGATGAGATGTACTTCGAGCACGCTAAAGTCATTGACTTTGATCATACAGGGAGCTTGATCCTCAAATGGGGTGCACTAGGAAACTTTCTCCAAGAGAGATGCCTGGTTGGCCTTTTCTAGACCGCGGCCACGCAACCACTTAAGGAGGTTGTTTAACCAAATCCGATTGCCTGAGAAAAGTTATTCCTCCCCCACTTGAGCCCTTGCATCAGTCATCCTCGGGTATCTCGATTCTCATTGGCCAATGAGCCATTGTTCTGGTCACGACTGCCAATGCTGGTAAGGTAAGGTTTGGACCGAAGAAAACCGGCAGAACTTAAATTATCAGTGGCCAGACGGATACGCAGGCATCCAGCGTGTCAAAACCGCAGCTCTCAGACTTCACTTCAAGCTCAATGTTAAGCGAGGCCAGTCCCACTCATCAACATTATCAAACGTGATTTGAGCTTCGAACCGTCGAGTTTCTAGGCGGCTTGTTTATCACGTCTGACTAATTTGTTTATCACGTCTGACTAATTTGTCCTTTTTGAACCTTCTAAATCTCATTCTGCTTTACAAAATTGATGAAAGTAGACATCAATGCAATGTCGTCGAGTTGGAGTTAAGGTCTGAAGCGATGTGAAGCCTAATGCGCACCTGGCTGGGATCACACGAAGTAACCTTCTGCCATTTCAAACAATTTCGCTATCAAAAACCTTGTTTCTCGTATTACACCCCTTTTAAGAAATGCTATCCTTTGATTGACTTGGTGCTACTAAAGAAAAATCCCACCAAGAAGCAAAGTAATTTTCCAACAATTGCGCAGTGATCCAGTCTCACGTTGGTCTTGTAATTTTTCAGAACCAGATATCACACTGCCACTAATGTGTGAGGAATGGCGCCCAGAGCCCTACGCCCAAGTAAAGGGCTCAAGCTTCTGGGTTTCAGAATTCTTCAGGCCGAAGCAACCGTTTCGCGGGCACGAAACTTTACAGATCAGCCCCAACAATCTCGATTAAGCTTAAGGCGACAGGGGCTGACAGGGTAGATTAAACTTTCCTCGCGGTACATAAGTAGAACTCCCATTCTGTCCGCTCATCGAAATGTCTGTCTCCTCACAACCTCCTTTCAGTCAATTTTTCTTCAATTTTTCTTCAATTGTGAGCTTGCCGTCCGATTCTGCAATATTCCAGAGTCACACTCATCGCAATTCAATACGCGTATTGAGCCGCTCCAGCCATGCTTAAACTACTTTACTTGATTGCGGTTGCAATGCCCGTTTCCGGACATACTTACCTGCAACATCCCATTCCTTTCTCTAGCCAGTTTCTGGACAACGCCCCGGTGAAAAGCGATGGGTCAGATTGGCCATGCAATGGCGAGAAAGATTTTCATCCAAATGGAATTATGAATGTGTGGGAACGTGGCTCTACCCAGTACTTGCAGTACGTCCTCCCCTTCAGCTCTAATCAATGGATGACAGCTGACAAACATTTGCAATGTAGAGCCATGGGCGGCGCAAGTCATGGCGGCGGCTCATGTCAAATTTCGGTCACCTTGGATCCGAAACCCAATATATACAGCCAATGGAGGGTTATTCACTCCATACATGGTGGATGTCCTATACGCAACCTTACGGAAAGGAACTATGGTGCATCCCCAACGACACTCTTGCCCAGTATTTACAACTTCACGATACCTGACTGGGTACCAATTGGGCGAGCCGTCATGGCGTGGACGTGGTTTGGTCGAATGAGTGTACCTGAGATGTTTATGAACTGTGCCCCAATCATGGTACTCGGAGGACCAACGGATAAAGATATGACTCCCAAAATTTCGAATGAGAAATTCTACACCGCACCGCTGATGTTCGAAGCTAACAATGGCAACGGATGCTGGACGGCAAATAAAGGCAGTTGTATTGAGTTCCCCGAGCCAGGAGAATCTCTTGAAGTTAATCCAGAGTGCACAATGGACCCAGAACATATGTTCACTGGAACTTGTGGTCCATCTCGCAGGCTGGCACTGCTAACACCTAGATGGGGATTGAAAGGTCATACTCTGCTTGTTGTATTTGTACTGGTAGTTGCAGTGCTTCTCGTGATATCCCTCACCCGGGTGTTCAGAAGCAAGCGTGGTCAGCCGGACAAATACGAAAAGGTGCTACAAGCTTGATAGGAAGGAAATAAGACTAGCAGAAGAGGTTTTTCAAGCAGATTTAATACACTTGTAGCCCTACGAGCTCCATTGAGACTGACAACCATATCCGATTCGTTCCTTCATGTGAAGTCGGTCTGTTTATCGGTCGCTTAGACCCTGAACCGAATTACTTCCAGCGTCTGCTTATTTAGCCAAAGTCTTTGTTTTCTCACATGGTCTCAACTTCATCGTGTTACTAGATCTTCCCGATTTCAATGGCTGGACTGGAGTCCTGTCACGTCCTAATATTGCCTTAAGGCGAGTCCGTGCGCACTGTTCTGTGTGTGCGTCCGGATCCAATCCGATAAGTTGAAGCCAAGGTTTTTTACCCACTTGTTGTAATATGGGATACGATTCTCAGAAAGTATTAACTTCCATAATGACATAATTTAAAGTGGAGCGGCGAGATGAGATATTGGGACCAAATGAGTCAGCTTGATCTCCATGACCAGCACGGTCAAGTTGCACATTATACATGCTGACATTGGTGCCTACCATGACGATACGATCCGACTACAGTCTCGCAATCGTCTGAGTCTGGATGACTATAAGGATAACTATGGAGTTGCTGGACAATTCATACTCTTGAGTCCGAGCATGCTGGTACGTCGAGACCGCATTCTGGCTCAATTCTAGAAACTTAATCCTGGATCGGACGTTCTGGGTGAACATCCAGTTATTGTTGCTGTACAGTGGGTTGAGCCAGGAGTTCAAAAAGGTATTGGACTAGTCAAGCTGAAAGCAAACTATTTCGTCGTTATTTCCATTGCAACAACAACAAATTGGTTCCCGACGAGCCATACTCGGATATCGTGAATCTCGAAGCTCCTATCGTCAATGTGTTGCGAGGGGGGTTTCTTCAGCCACGTCTTGGATATTAATGATCGGCAACCGTGTCGGAAGAAGATGATGAATCTCATCTTAGCTGTAGAGAAGGAGTGTCCATTCAGCAAGAGTTGTGGACGTTCCGGAATACGGTGGGACATTGTTTGGAAGGCGAAACTCCCGTTCGGAAGGGATGCTCGATTTTGGTTGAAGGCAAAGGGGCATTTGCACTGATTTGGCAATATAGATGACCTAAGGAAAGGAGCGCCGAACGCAGACGAAGGAGAGAAAGCAACAACCTTTGCTGAGGCTGCTGTGACAGGCATGAGGTTGTAGCAGGGTTGGGACTACTTTAGGGGAGGTGGGAATCGAAAGAACTCTGAAAGCTGTTCCCCGGATAATGAGATGGGTCTGTGATGATGTGATGCTTGAGGAGAGGAGTGGTATTGAGCAGCTGAGTGTGAACAAGGATGTTTGGAGGAAATCTATTGAAGATCTGGCAAGGGATTGGTTTTTGAAAAGGCTGAAGGAACAGGAGATATGAGACTGACAATGGTCTTTTCCTTTAACTTTGTATTTAGCTAGAACCGCAAAATATTAAGCAGCCGAGCGTTCAACATCGGTTCCGTACCTTGTTGAGTTCCAATTTGGTTTGGTGCAGCGAACAGGATGTTGGATCATGGAATCAAAAATCCTTGACGCCATTGGGACTTCTGCTGATCGATCGATTTTTTTTTATCTGACGCAAACCTACTCGTGAAATGCTCCTCTATTTTTAATTCCTAAATTCCCCTCAAAAGTGGGCCAACCTTGATCGGTTTCGAAACTGTGAACTGTTCACGCTCAGGCAATTTGTCTGGAGACCAGTACACCATGGCATATCTCAGCCAATGAGCATACGTGCCGACGACAACATCACTTCCTGGATATTTCCTCCAAAGACTTCCAAGGGTATGGGGATGGACTCGTAAGATCATACCATGAGCAAGTTTGAATCCATAGCTCTTCGTTAGACACTGCACCACGATGTCCCTTGCCATGGCTTGCTCATTGCTCGCTATCTCGTCTTCGTTCGGCATCGGCAGACTCATTAGATCGAAGGCTTTCTGCCCATCCCAGGCAGTCAAATCATTGATGAGTTGAGCTCCTGCCATGAACTCAATCGCGTACACGTGCTTTTTGATATATTCCGGGCCATTCCATCTTCCCTCGGTATCCACCAATCCCATGACCATCGACAAGGCCTGGCCCTGGATGATATAATCCGTCAACATCCTACTCGCTTCCGCAGCATCATGTTTCCCTTGCTCGTCATCAATCGAGAAACTGCCACCCATCAATGGTACTCCCATCAACAACGGGCTTGCGTGCATGCCTTCGGTACTTGTCTTCCCCTCCCACAGCTTTAAGAGTAAACGGTGCGCACAATCAAACAATGGATTCCCTTTGTTGCAACATAGGAAATAGTTCGTCAGACTGTACTCATCGGCATTACCACTGTGGTATGAGAGGACCTCATATTCTGAAGATGGATCTCCGACAGTCTGATTCCACAAGGCATCGAGGTCGCCAATTTGCATGAATCCTACATCTGTGTAGACCCCGCCATACGTCAGGAGGAGTGGTAGTCGGACAAGATCGCTCGTATGTTGTACCGCATATGTGCCTGTCAACGTCCCTTTGGTGAAGGCTTCTGGGAATAGAGTCGGATCGTTGACGTCAAGGAACTTTTCAATATTGCGAGGAGACTCTGGTTGTTTGTCTATCACGTAGATGGTCCATCCGGCTTTTGAAAAACGGCGGTGCCAGGCTCGAACTGTGCGCTGTGTGTATGGATGCATAGTTGGGTATCCAGAGTGCCAGAAGAAGAAAATATTTTTGGAGCTCGAGATGGGTTTTGGGTTGAGGATGTCCAGGTCGACCTCTGAGTCAGGACGGAGATCCAATTCGTCTGTTGGGATGGCGTGCATACCCGCGGGTATAGGGTAAGGCGTTGAGGGAGATTCCATGGCGAACAAAGGCGAATTTACTGATGATTTGTTGCTCAGGTCCTGTAGCATGAAGATAAATCTGAGGTTTGAGCTCTGTCGATGAAATCTCAGCTCCTCTTACTAGTGAAATATGGTTGACTATTTGAGTTGTTAGAATTCATGAAGCTATGATTACCGTACCTATATATGCCTTGGAATTCCTAGATTTCCAGGTTCTTCGTACTAAGCTTCTCCGCGTCGTAGTACGGTGTGCCGCTCTCGTCGATATGTTGATACAATAGTGGGGTTGAAGAGGGGGCTAATTTCGTAAATGGTGGAACCCCGCTAAAGATAGGGAAGACTCAGGATGAGTCGAAGTGGCGGCGCACGCGTTCTCGTTCTACAACAATCAAGTATCTTGCTGCAACACAGATGTCTTCGAAACCACTCCAATCTCCCTTCCGTTAGAAGAATGAGTCAGTGGTAGGGTTACATTCAATTAGATCGATGCCTGGTTGTGTCCAAATGTCTCCGAGTCAGCTACCCGAGTAAAATTGGGATGCCTTGATTAAGAAGCAGCCTCCATCATTCCATGTAAAGATACTATGTACCCTCAATGCAGTAAAAAGTCAAGGCTGTAAGCGAGATTTATTTCCACGGGATGCAATATTATACCTATGTGTGACAGTGTTTACCACGTGACCATATCATGACACAATTAGCATCTTTTGTTGACAGCACAATGGGTGCTAGGATGATTTACTGCAGACTAGACATGTTTCTTTTATCGTTTACAATTTCTGATGCCATCAAGTCCTCTTAGTTCTGTCCTCTTGGATTTCGTTTTCTTCTCCCTCATCCTGTCTTATCATGAATTTGGCACGCGTTTGCTAGCGCGTCTTGGCTGACAAACCGCACCTCTAATCTCATCTCACTTCACATGAGCATCATGTCAATATCACAGCAGCAATAGCTCGAGACCTGTACATTTGAAAGATGTGGCCAATCACTTTAACGCAACAAAATCTCCCGCCTTCGATCACATGTTGCGAGCTACGACACAAGCTGCCAGCAGGATGCCAGCCTCGGGGAGAGTAGAAAAGGGGATGAGGAAGGGAACCAAAAGCTGTGTTGAATGTAGGAAATGACCCTAGTTGCTCTTCAAATAAACCTAATTCACGAGCTATAGGCCGCAAAAGAAAGGTCAAATGCATAGTCGGAGCTGATAATGATGAATGCTTGACCTGCAAGGCTCGAGGAACAAAATGCATGGTACAGACCAAAATAATGAGGTCAAACCCAGGTCAAATGGCAGCCGCCACAGGATCGAAAGACACCGCATTGGAAGAAAGAGTTTCTCAACTTGAAGCTCTTCTCATATCTCAGGCTCCTCGTGACCACTCACTTTCTACCCCTCGAGACTCCAGTACCAGCCACGAGACTACAAGCAGCTCTGGTGATTTGGAAGGGCATCAGAGAATTACAGCCAAAGCCGCAGACATTCCCGGATACGATTTGTCCGTCCGTACCGCTTCTCTGGTTTCCCAGGCAGATTCTTCTGCCCAGATAGAGCCCATCGGTTCACTTTTTAACAATGCAATTGTAAGCATTTCCCCGTTTCTTCCACCGCTGCTTAGCTGACCCAACCCGCTTCAGTGGAAGCAAAGAATCGCAAAAGGAGGATCATTCGGGGATAATTCAAACGAGAAGAGTCCTTTTGCATCTCATACCCGTAGCCGGAGATTTTCGCCAGGTGACTCTCAAGTTTGTGATGAGCTCTGCAGAGATCTTCCCTCACCTAGGCTCATAGCAGCAATAGTCAATGCTACTTGTTCCTGGTGGGATACATGGTAAATTTCTAACCTTTCTGCACTTTGGAACCACTAGCTAAAGCATTCCAGGAGAGCAATTGGCAGTTGGCTCAAGGATGCACTGTGCCGAGAGAATCTGCATACACTGCAAGAAGCAATGAACTGGACATTAACTTCTAACGAACCACCAGTTGCTGCTTTGGGTATTCTGTGCCTTGCAACTTGTCTCCAACAGTTGGATGCTCGGACTCACGACTCTATCATACGCCAGCTCCATCGACCGCCAGGCAAACTGTTTCATGATTATTTTGACCGTGTACATCGCCTAATTATCAATAACAACGCATATTCTAGTTCGGAACCTGGAGTTGAATTGATGATGTTTACGGCGAGGACATACATGAGCCTCGGCTTGCTTAAGAACGTTTGGGTTTTGCACCATCGGGCAATCGCCCATGCTCAGCTTCTTGGATTTCATCGCGCTCATCGGAAAAATCGAGACGCAACGGACACCCTGATGGCTTATCGCCACGAAGCCTGGTTCACGATCTGCGAGCGAGATTTGTATACAAGTTTGCTTCTGGGACTTCCCTATGCGGCAAACTGGCAAACTATTGAACCGAGTCTCCGCGGCGAACGAGGTACGTTAAGATTCTTCCAATATCATATGATACGGCTGTCTGCGCGAATCCTGGATCGGAACCAAATGGGTCTGGAAACCTCACTTTGCAATACTCAAGAAATCGAGCGCGATATGATCTCGTCCGCAGATGAAATGTCGCAAGAATTCTGGGATGCGCCCACGGCTCTCCAGTCAGGAACTATCGATGTAAACGCGTACATGGGGCATTTGGCAAGCCAGTTCTGGTTCTTCCAAGCAAAGGTGCTGCTTCACCAGCCGCTCATGATACAGTCCATTGAAGACCATCAGCTCTTGTACCATCGAGAGGCCTGCTTGGCTGCCTGTAGAGAAACCCTAAGGATGTACCATCTAATGCGATCTAACTCCATGTCTGCTTTCAATATGCTCAAGGTAATTGATTATCAAGCGTTTGTGTGCGCAGCTATTCTACTTCTCGGAATACTTGGATACGGAAGCACGAAACCGCCGCCAATTGCAACCACAGCAGAGAATGGGAATGACTTTGAGATTGTCGAAGTGACTATTGAAAATCTGCGAGACGCTTCTTTAGTTTCGAACAACACAATGGCAGTGCAGGCAGTGCAGGGTCTAGATACTCTGGCTACGTTGGTCCGATACTCGACAAACCGGGCTAGGGGTGGTGTTTGCACAGCCTCGAAAGAAGATTCCATTCCATACATGAAGATTGCAGTTCCGGGCTCGGGGATTATTACGATATCACCTGGAAAGCTCATGGCTGGTGATGGTTACATAGCCTCGGAGCCAGCCACCCTCCTCCCACCTCCAACCTTTCATCTGTCACATCCTTCAGTCGAACCACCCTCTTCTCAGGATGCACCAATTACAAGCTATGAGCAAGAGCCGACCGTCAGTTCATTATTTGATACAGACATTTCCATTATGGACATGGACTGGATCAACATGTTTGGCACTGAGCTGAATGACGACTGGGCATGGCTAGCTGATGTCCATACCGCAGGTATAGTATAGTGGTCGTACCTCGACGCAATTAGCCCAAAAAAGTCTCAGACAGCGACCATACCAATATCGTTCGTGGTTATCGACGCCTAGACTGCGAAGAATTATGTCAGGCCGAAGTCTGACGTCGATGCGCTTCCAATGTGGACCCAAGCCACTTCCGAAGATCGTCTCTACGACCCTACCTTGACATCGCAACTATGGATACTAATTTCTTATCACCGGTAAGTATTTGAGAATCTGTTTCGACTTTCGCTAGATCTGTGTGGTGGTCTTCGGGCCAGTCCTAGACTCATATCCGCCGTTACGCTAGTTCGGATCGACCCATCCCACCACAATTTTGAACCAGAAGCGGATAACCTTAGCAGCTCTACATCACGTCTATCCTCTTTCTAGCTTGGACCTGCTTCATTTTCGAGTAATTCTAGCCGCACAGTCCCTTTTATAAAAAAATTCTTTGAAGTCTAAGGATTGGAACAACTCTCTCTGTCCCTCAGCCTCGAGGGGTACTTTGCGTTTCAAAGTACGTGCACTGAAGTATTTTTGACTTCAAACCACCCAAACAATCCATGATGAAACTTCCTGCATTCCTCTCCAGATGGTTTTCATTGGGTTTCAACACATCTGAGGAGGATGAAGTGGAACTTGATTCCCGCAACACCCAGCCGGGTCCAGCTACTCGCAGTGAGCGCATAATTGAAGAAATCACTGCTGGAACGTAAGTAATCCATCACTACATTGTGTAAATTGTTTTCGGAGCTGACAAGTGTACTTATTCAGCTCAATTTGCACAATCTGTACTGATGCGGTGGCGTTTGGGCACGGTGCGCTCTATAACATCTGGCAATGCCACGAATGCTACAACGTTTACCACTACCAAGTCAGTATATCTTTTCTTTCGTTTTATAGTGTCTCTCCGAGCGCTTGAGATTTAGAAATAATGAATACTGATAAGCTAAATATAGTGCATCAAGTCATGGGAACGTCAAAGGCTGCGAAATCGCTCACTAGTCTGGCGGGGTGTTCCTTCGTGGAAATGCCCAACCTGCTCTGCTCCCCAGAGGACTGTTCAAGGACCAAAGTGCTGGTGTGGCAAGCAAGATCACCGATTGTGTACCATTGATAGTCCCAATGTCTGCGGGTATGTCTGTGGCAAAGCTGGCAAGTGTGGACATGGTAAGGATCGGACTTGCAGAGAGAACTGCCATCCGGGACCTTGCCAGTTTCCCTGCACGGCTCGATGCCCACCAGGGCCCATCCCTCCTCCAAAGCCACCAACTGCATGGGGTAGATTCTGCAGGAGAGCCCACGAGAGGAAGAGGGGATCTTTCAGGCTAATGATAATTGGATGGACATTAATTACAGTTATATACGGCCTTCTTGGTGTCTTGCTGCATTTCCACATCCGCTGGAACACCATGCCGTACAGATATTCTGAGATCGACACGTTCCTCGAGAGCGTTGGTGTTTTCGCGGGCGTGGTATTTGTCGTTTTTCCTGTCGTCTGTTTCATCCTCCTCCGCCTGTTTAGAGGAACTGTGGAGTTTTTGGAAGCCGCCTTGAACCTACGTACTATAGGTGGAGAGAGGAGGTGCAAACGGCTGATCCGATTCTTTGGGAATCTGGCCTTGGCTGCTTTCTTCTTTTTCATTCTGTCTCTGTTGGTGATTGGGTGGGTCCACCCGTTATTGCTACTACTCTCTTACCATAATGCTAACATCTGTCAGATTTACCTTAGGCCCGAAAATAGGCTGGTACCACCAGATGATAGATTCATGCAAAGGCTTGGACACTGGTATATACATGGACAAAAGTAAGGAGCACTCTGTTCTTCATCATCCTGGCCAGACTGCTAATAAACACCTAGACCTACACCCAGGAGTTCCTGCGACCAAGTTTATCGAAAGACGTCTTCCAAAAACAAGTACCGAATATCAAATAAAGACTTGGTACCTCGGACAGCACCTCAAGCCAACAGAACAACCTAGCAATGCACCCTTCCAGTTTTACACCCGACTGTCTGGAAAGATTGCTGGTCATCACGTAGCTGTCGACGTCGATGTGGAGCGCAATTCTTGGCGCCTTTTCCGACTCAGTGGAGCTGATAGACTTAACGAATGGCTTGCCCACGACTCGAAGAAACTCGATTACGACTCGAGAATGCCATCCCTCCCAAAGTTCCTCTTACCGAACGAGGCCCTCCTCAGCAAGGGTACCTTCAGCCAAGCCACGTGGCTAGAGCCGCACATGGAGATCCCCGAACTGGACATGGTGATCACGAACATGTATCGCTTCCTCACGGATCCCGAATACGAACCCTTCCTCCGCGTCTTCAACTTTCGCGGCTTCAATATGTCCATGGAGGCCGAAGACCAGGGCGAAAGGGAACCTGCAGATCTGTGGAGTGGTAAGCCTCACGACCGCGAGGTCATGCGAATGGCGGCTTTTGGTTATGGAAGGGGGCATTTGACAATGTGTGCTCGAGAATATGTCGCCTATCAGGATGCTAAGGCTGTTCCATCCAAGGAACCCGGCATCCAACAGGCAGAGCTCGTGCCATTTGGAATCATTGCTGCAATGAGACAACGGTACACTGAGACTGGTATGAGGGGAGTCTGGGTCGCACCGGTCTGGTACAGATACTGAGAAGGACGAAATGGCAATCTATGGGATAATATTATACACCAATCGTCTGCAAGAAAGCTGACCAATTTCGCTTGAATTGCCACCAAAATTGAACGTTAGTAAAATTTTATGCTATCTAATCAATTTCTCCATGTTCTACTCCCAATCCACTTTCCTCTTCTTAGGAACAGCTCCGATCTCTCGTTTTAGCGCGCAAAATCTCGTCTCTCCATTCTCAAGCTCGCCCTTTCCCCTCCTGGTCTCATTGAACTCCCCTAATTCAGCATCGCGCACAGAACACACTTCGAAGCCCTCTTTGAGGAACATGCTCGTTGCCTTTGGTCGTGCATTAACGTAGGTAGAGGCACCGTACTCGTCGGCAATGGTGTTGCATTTCTTTGTTAGGAGTGTCATGAGTCCGAGGCGCTGGTAGGATGGGAGGACCATGCTACCTTGCCTAACTGTATTTTCGCAGGAGTACTGTCAGCTCTCTCTTCGTTGTAGCCTAAAAAACCCTCAAAACTCTGCCATCGTGCAAAGCAAGATATCAAGATCGAGCAGCCCTTTCAATACGAACAAAAGAAGTGACTCACGAAAATGTTTAGAGCGATCATATCCTCCGTTGCCTACCATTGGCGCAACATTTTCCACATACCAGTTTCGAATCAACCAGTTGCCGCCCTAATACATTGGAAACATCAGCACTTAGCCTTTTCATCTCATAGAGACTTCGCTTTGATATTCCAAGAGAAAATGACTGCACGAGGCAATAAACATACCTCGGGTGGTGACCAGCTCGAAGTAAGAGACGCTCGTTCATCATCCGTGAGAGTTTCTGGCCACGGAAAGGAGAGACCAGTCCATGCAACAATATTGCTGTGTCTGAATTAGCTAATTTCCTAAGATACTCAACACTCCGTGCGCCTTTTCGAGATCTCAATTTTACCCATTACTCTCATCAACAACTTTCCATGTCTGCATCACCCCCAGCTCAACGCCGGTCACTATCCTGTACCCGAGATTCTCCTTCGTCCATTGTTCAATCTGGCATTGGGTCATGGTTCCCATCCAAGTTTTCCAGAATGGATCTTGGTCCATTGCGGTGACCCAGATGTGTACCATTTCGTCGAGGTCGGAGGGCACGCCTGGGAGGAGGGTGAAGGGTGGCATGTTTGCTGTTTTGAGAGACTGAAAAATGCTTTGAATGAAGTCTTTCTGAAAGATTTGCAAAGAGAAATTATGCGTACGCTTTCTTTCTAATACATATACAACCACTCTCCTGAGTTTCCCTACCTGACGTGAGGGTGACCGAGAATTGGAACGTTGACGGGTTAGTGCTGATGGCTTGGCGAGCGTGTTACTTTGCTTGACTGATTACGGAGTTTACGAGGTAGGGTTCAAATCTGACTTCTTGGCTCATCGGAGCCTCGACATTGGTGCTGAAGAACGAGGTCTCATTTGTATGATTGTTTGTGCATGTCCAGTCCAGGTTGTCAACACTCGGCTATTACAACTCGCTTCCTAAATACTGGGATGCCAGAAACAGGAGAAGTCTGTGATAGCTTTGACTAGGTGATAATAGGAATGAATTTAATGTTCAGACGGCAAGAAAAATTTGTCCAGATTTTAAGTCTTATTCTCATACACATACATTAAATGTAGCTCTCGAAGGATGATTGTGAAGTGAATGGACTGGAATCTGGATGAGACAAGGTTCACCCGAAGTTGATCCGAGCCGGCGCTAAGATAAGGCCACTGAAATTTTTCGATATCAAAGAACCTCTCATCAAGCAAGTTTAAGGCAACCACAGCACTTCAATCCCGCAAACATGGCGAAAAAGAGGAAGGCATCTGGCCGATTTGAAGGCGCCAAAGCCGAGAGTGGATTCGAGGCGAAAGGAGGCAAGATGGGCCCAATTACTACGTACGAAGACGTCGCAGATTCCGAGGACGAGTTCCATATCAATCGCGACAAAGTCTTGCTGGATGAAGGTCCGGATGCGAAGAGGAGGAGGAAGTGGCAGGAAGATGGTGATATATGTCTTGATTTGCGAAATGGGCAATGCTAATGTGGTGTAGATGCTGCATTGGAACTTTCAGACGAAGAAGTTCTAGGATATTCCTCTGGGAGCGACGATGACGACGACAAGGTTGAAGAGCCCAAGCAACGCCGCAAATCCGCGAAAGACAATTCTTCTGATGAGGAGGAACTACAACAGGAAGAAGACGAAGAGGAAGGATGGGGTACATCACGGAAGGACTACTACAACAATGATGAGATCCAGACGGAAGCAGATGCGCTTGCAGAGGAGGCAGAAGCGAAGAGATTGCAGCAGAAGAAACTGCAGAAGATGTCCGAGGCAGATTTTGGATTCGACGAGAGCGAATGGTTAGATGCTGGAGAGGGGGACGAAGAGGGAGATGTGGTCACTGAAGTGCTGAAGGATGTTGAGATTACACCGGAGATGGGACCACAAGAACGATTGAGGATTCTACAGACACGATACCCGGAGTTCGAGTTCCTCGCAAACGAGTTTCTGCAATTGCAACCGGTATTGGTGGAATTACAGAAGGAGGTGGCTTCTGAAAAACCTCAGAAATCATCTCCCACATCACACACGATTGTGAAAGCTAGGGCGCTCGCGGCGTACTTGGCTGCTTTGACCATGTATTTTGCTATTCTCACATCACCTGCGAAGGGCGGCAACACAGAGGGTAAAGCTTTGGATCCAGTAGAATTACGGGACCATGATGTTATGGACAGCTTGCTTCAGTGTAGAGAGTTCTGGGCCAGGGTCAAATCGCTGAAGGCACCAGAGATCCTCAAAGAAGACTCGGAAGAGGAATCGGTACAAGAGATTGAGGTCCCAAAGAAGAGTCAGAAGGAAGATCGACCATCGAAGAAGAACAAGAAGGAGCTCGCCCGGATCGCAGCCGTCGAAGAAGAAGCCGCCCTTCGCGCCCAGCGCCTCGAGGAAGCGGAAGACGAACTTGCAGATCTCTCATCCCTGATTCCTAAATCACGCAGGGCCAGCAAAAAATCCAAAGCAATCATTGTCGCAGACGACGACTCTGATTTCGGAGAGGAGGAGACAATGGATGCCAAATCGGCTGAGGAAAAGGCGGCGAAGAAGAAGAGTCTGCGATTCTACACCTCGCAAATCACACAGAAAGCCAACAAGCGCGCAGGAGCTGGTCGCGATGCTGGTGGTGATGCAGATTTACCGCATCGAGAGCGCCTTCGAGATCGTCAGGCAAGACTCAATGCCGAAGCGGAGAAGCGTGGCAAGAAGCTGGACGAGTATGGCCGCGGGGGAGCTGGAGCCGATCTTGGTGGAGATAGTGATAGTGGGGATGAAGGAGTTGCCGAGAAAGTTAGAGGTGAGGAGGATGAGTATTATGACATGGTTGCCAAGGTCTCCAAGGACAAGAAGCTTGGCAAAGAGCAGAAGATGGAGGCGATCAAGCAGGCCAAGGCTGAAGGTGGCTTGGTACGTGTAGTTGAGGGAGAGGTTGATGAGGATGGCAAGAGAGCTATTGGGTATGTTATTGAGGAGAATAAGGGACTGGCGCCGAAGAGGAAGAAGGATGTGCGGAATCCGAGAGTTAAAAAGAGAAAGAAGTATGAGGAAAAGAAGAAGAAGTTGGCTAGTACGAGGGCGGTGTATAAGGGTGGTGAGGAGAGGGGTGGGTATGGGGGTGAGAAGACTGGTATCAAGCCTGGGCTTGTTAAGAGTATTAAGCTTGGTTAGAGAGCATGTGGGTAGGATGAAAATATACTTTCCTGTACCAGCGACTTTAACTACTAGCGTTTGGACTTATACTTGCTGAGTGGCTCTTAATAATGTCTGATCAATTCTATGCCATGCAGTCTTGTTGGTGCTTCACTCTTCCATTGTGTCCCAAGATGGGACTCCAATATCACGCAACCATAACCGTATAAGATACAAGAGCCGTGTCCATTCAAAGCGGTTTTGTTTCTAGATTACATTCAGTAGGCAAGACCAAAGGCTGGTAACAACAAAGCTGTTAGTGATCCGCATAATGTTGAGTGTGGCTTGCCTCGCTAAACACTGGCCATGTACTGTACAAACATCACGGATTCAAAGGAGCCTTTGTAGGGTGCATAGTCAGCGTGGGCAGCTCCGTCAATCTGCTGTTTGTATTACGCAGCGTAATAGCAAGGTCGCTCTGCTTTAAAGGAAGACTTGCTGCAAACATGACTGGTTAAAGCTAAGCTCACAATCCCACTGTGTTTCAACAGCTACACATCCTCTTGTCCTAATGGACCGAGCAAACAACATACGCATGTTACCGACAAAGAGATGGAGCAAGAAAGCAGTTCAAACTGTTTGCTACCACCCATGTGACCTTTACCATGAGATCTCAGACTTCACACTCAGCAGCGGAACATTGGCAAGACTGAGGTGTATGTGTTGCCCAAAGAATTTGCCTAATGTCCGCACGCCAATAATCCACGGTATCATGGCATTTCATGGCACGCAGGTCTCACCCCCATTCCTGGAGACAATGAACTGGCAGAAGCTTTGAGAATGGTTAAAAGTTTTGGGTCAAGATCATGTGATTAGTACTGTTTCGATGGAGCCCGAGACACGCCACCAAGTCAGCACCCACTTTACTGTGCCTTGTATTTCTCCATTTTCTTTCTTTCTCCTTTTCTTTATTTGCCTCTATCTATCTACGGCAAAGTACTGTACTACTGTCAGATAACAGAGTGGCCATTCCAAATGCATCCGAAAGTTGGCATACCAAGACACGTGATATGCAACTGCGCCTCGATTTCCGACTGCCAAGTGCTGGTCGTGATGCTGGGCACTTGGCACATATCACCAGCCAACGACTTCACAGTATTCTCACCCACGCCAAGTCGACGGGCATTCCAGCCAGTCAGGCTCAACAGAATGAGACTGCAGCTGACAAGTCATGGCTGTATTACATAATCTGCATTGCCTCTTATCACCAGAACAAAGTCGCAAGCCATCAGTGCCAATGATCCAGTGCCAGTGCCATGGCTTCCACCGCTTGGTCTTCCACTAAGACGCCTCAATCTTTCATGGCAAAGTGGGGACTGACGCGCATCTCTTCCTGACTGACTGATGGACGGCAGCTGTCCCCCTCACTGACGGAGAATAGTGGGAAAGGTATGTAGGGTACCGCATGGAGGGGATGGAGGGAAGTTCAAGTACATATACCCCACCGCCCTACAAGCTGTGCGCGGGATGAACTCCATAGCTTCTGGCTTTCCCCTCTTTATCCCAACTCCTCCCCTCTACAACGTCCATACCCAACAACGCCCAAAGGCATCTACCACATCCCGAGTATCACTCACCCAAACGAATGGTTATTACTCTCACGACTCACATCGATGGCCACGCCCAGCCTGTCGCCATCGAAGCTCAGGAAGGTCAGGATCCTGACGAGCCTCCTATACCTCTGCCAAGCCCCACCCTAGAAAACCCCAACAAAGAGAAAGAGAAACCGCCCGTCTCGGTGCTTCATGACGACGATGATACTGCTACTAACAGTGTTGTTGATATCCGAAGCAAAGATGGAGATACCTCGCTCACGTCGTCCTCGACGTGGGATGGAAACCCGGATACAGCCCATGTGTCCGATGGCAGTGGAGTTGCTGCCCACTTAGGAGTCAACCCACAGTACGAACGAAGCCTCTCCCAAGCCCTGATAATTGCAGGTGTTTTTTCTCGAGATGTTTGTTAACCGAAGCGTATACAGACTTGGACTTTCTTCTACTGAGGCTGTATCTCGTCTTGAACGGGACGGCCCTAACAATATCGATGGTTCTGGCAAAGTGTCCATTGGAGAAGTCTTACTCAGACAAGTCTCCAACAGCTTGACGATTGTGGGTTCTAAGATAATGTGGAGGCACTGGTTCTAACACTCAACTCAAGGTCCTAGTCATCGCCATGGCTCTCTCTTACGGCACCTTAGATTTCATTGAAGGCGCTGTTATCTCAGCTGTCATCGTTCTGAACATTGTTCTTGGGTTTGTCGCCACCCGCTTTTTGCCTCGTGTTCTAGACTAACTTCGATTAGATTCGTCCAAGACTTTCGTGCCGAAAAGACGATGCAATCGCTGCTCAGTCTAGCTGCGCCTTCTTCGCAAGTTATTAGGAATGGCAAGATCGAAATCGTCAAAGCCGAGACGCTTGTTGTCGGTGACGTTGTTAAGCTCGCTACCGGTGTTGTCGTACCTGCAGATCTTCGCCTCCTTGAGAGCGCCAACTTGGAAGTCGATGAGGCTCTACTCACTGGAGAGTCACTGCCGGCCTCGAAACATGCTGATAGCATCCTGAATGGGGGTGGCGACACTTCCATCGGAGACCGGATCAACATGGTATACTCTGCAACTACTGTTACCCGGGGTCGTGCTACTGGTATCGTCGTTGCCACTGGAATGCAAACACAAGTCGGAGGCGTCGCCTCACTCCTTCGTGGTGAGGATGCTAAATTAACAAGCTCAAGCGCCCTCGGTCGCTTCTTCCAGAAGCTTGGCCGTGGGTTCAAGAGCATCCTTGGACTAATCGGAACACCGATGCAAATTAAGCTGTCCAAGTTTGCTATCCTGCTGTTCGGTCTCGCAATCCTACTCGCTATCATTGTCTTCTCAGCCAATAAATGGAAGCTTCACAATGAGGTCGTTCTTTACGGTATCTGCGTTGCAGTTGCCGTCATCCCCGAGTCTTTGATTGCTGTCATGACTATCACTATCGCAGTCGGTGTGAAAGCGATGGCTCGAGGTAATGTTGTCATCAGACGGATGGCAGCACTCGAAGCCATCGGAGGGGTAACGAATATCTGCTCTGACAAGACAGGAACTCTTACCCAAGGTAAAATGGTTGCCCATAAAGTTTGGGTCCCAGAACTGGGAATGTTGAGCGTCAAAGACACCACAAACATCCTCGATCCCGATGATGGAAAGCTTGCGATCAACGATCAGCCATTGGACAAGCTTGATTTCACTTCGCAGTCCAAGGTTTCGCTTCTTCGTCCAGTCCTTGACGCCGTCGCCCTTTGCAACTTCGCTACCGTGTTTAAGTCAAACTCATCAAGTGGCGATTCTATTGACGAAAAGTCATTCAACCCCAGCCCTGGAGAATGGACCGCTATCGGTGACCCAACTGAAATTGCCCTGCAAGTCTTGGCTATGAGATTCGGTCGTGGAAAGGAATCCCAACTACGGGATAGTCAAATGGTCGCGACGATCGAACATCAATTCGACTCCAGTCTCAAGAGAATGTCAGTCGCTTTCAAAAACGAGCGAACTGGCAACATTGAAGTCTTCGCCAAAGGTGCTAGCGAGTCCATCCTTCCAGTTCTTGATATTACCAAGGAGGAGGAAGATGCTATGAACCCTATTCTTGAACAACTTGCCAGCGAAGGCCTTCGAGTTCTTTGCATCGCCACCAAGACCGTTGGAGAGAAACAAGAAAACTCCCTTAATGATCGTAACTTTATGGAATCGAATCTCAAACTTCAAGGTCTTGTTGGTCTCTACGATCCCCCTCGAGTGGAAACACTTGACGCCGTCAAGAAATGTCACGGCGCAGGTATCGTGGTTCATATGCTTACCGGCGATCATCTGAGTACCGCTACCGCCATCGCCGAGAAGGTTGGAATCTTCGACCCATCGACGCAAACTCCACACTCTGTCATGAGAGCGCAAGATTTCGATAAACTCTCTGATGCGGAGATTGACGCTTTGCCTTCCCTACCTCTTGTCCTCGCCCGATGCAGCCCCACGACGAAAGTTAGAATGGTCGATGCATTGAGTCGTCGACAGGCTTTCTGTGTTATGACCGGAGATGGAGTGAACGACGCACCAGCCTTGAAACGCGCACATGTTGGTATCGCTATGGGTATCAACGGCACTGATGTCGCAAAAGATGCAGCGGATATGGTGTTGACAGATGATAACTTTGCGTCGATTGTGAAAGCAGTTGAAGAAGGTCGTCGTCTGTTCGATAACATTCAAAAGGTAAGCTTTATTTATACGTTTTTCGCCTTTTGTGAGTACTGCTAACAATTTCCAGTTCTTGATGCATCTCCTCATCTCCAACATTTCTCAAGTCATTCTCCTGTTGATCGCACTAGTTTTCAAGGATGGCGATGGCAATTCGGTCTTCCCGCTTTCGCCCCTTGAGATTCTCTGGGTCAATATGGTCACATCTTCCTTCCTGGCCCTCGGACTCGGAATGGAAGAAGCCCAAGCAGACATCATGATCCGCGCCCCTCGCGATCTCCGTATCGGTGTCTTCACCTGGGAACTCATCACCGACAAAATGCTCTACGGAACATGGGCCGGCATCCTCTGCCTTGTCTCATTCATCATCGTTGTATTTGGCAAAGGCAACGGCAAACTCGGCACCGATTGCAATGAAGGTTGGAACGAAACCTGCGACGTCGTTTTCGAAGGTCGCGCAACTGTCTTCGCCGTTCTCAGTTTCTTGCTCCTGGTCACCGCGTGGGAAGTTAAGCATTTCTCACGCAGTCTGTTTAACCTCGACCCTCGCCGCTTCAGGGGGCCTTTCTCGGTCTTCAAAGCTCTGGCTTACAACCGCTTCTTACTATGGGCCGTTGTTGCTGGGTTCGTGATCACGTTCCCGGTGATTTATATCCCTGTTGTCAATAAAACTGTGTTCAAGCATAAGAGTATCAGCTGGGAGTGGGGAGTCGTGTTTGGTGCCCTGGCGTGCTACATTGCTTTCGTTGAGGCTTGGAAAGCCATTAAGCGACGATTTGGCATTTGGTCTGGGAAAGGCCAGGCCATCACCACCGATCTTGCGGTCTGATCGACAGTGAAGTTGGTGATAAGCAGAGGTGGAACACTCGTGCGGTGAGGCATGAGAGTTCATAGCACTTCCGCCCGATATGATGATGGAACTCTTTTCATTGCATGATTGCTTGTCATTGGATTTCATCGTTTTCTTTGGGATTGTTGTTTTTGGCTCTCCTGCTATGCAGATTACATGCCTCCTGGGTTCTGCGCAGCTGCTTTTATCCTTCGAGTCACGAAATTGACTTCGTCGATCGTAAAATTATCTTCTATTCTATTCTCTCTTTATCTGGCGGGATGATTCCCGTCGGACTAGCTTTAACGTACATATCGAACCAAACCACAAATTGATCATTTTGCCTGTGAGCACGCATACCAAGAGCCATTCGCTTGCGCGATACATTTCTCGTACCTCACGGGGCAAAAGAAAGTTGCTGGCTTTAACCAGTGAGAATATCTAGATCAAGGATTGTGAGGCTCCATTTGAACGTAAGATTTACTTAATTGGCTCGAAATAGTGTATTCGATTAGGATATATTTATTCCAGATACTAATTTGACTAGAAATAGATCTCCTCACCTGCAAATTCCTGAAACGTTTTAGTTGCTTTGAGATTGCATCACTAAAACCGGGAATTCCCTCCCCAACTACGTGTTAAATTGATTGCCAGCATATTTGTATACTTTGTTGATCTTAGTGAAGTTGGCGATACAGCTCTGCTGACCGGATCGCTCTAATTGTGTCAGCATGCTTATCAGTAGCACAATTACATCTAAAAATCAAGACCCATCCCACTTTTAAACATCGCCCTCCCCGTCCTCGGTCAATAACACAACACACAAGGTTCTTGAAATACAACCGCGTACAAAATGGCCGTCAATCCAAGCCAACACCAAACATCCCAACTCAAACAGCGTTACATCCCCAACACCCCCGCACCCCTCCTCACACTCTCTAAGCCCCTCCTCTCATCCTACCTAAGCGCATCTCTCTCCCACATCCTCACATCCTGCCCCCCTGTTCTCCCTTGGCCTTCCCTCTTCCGGGGACAAGTCTACAAAGGATTCTTCATCGGGCCAACATCCATCGCGTACTTATTTTACACACTCTCCCTCTCACCACTCACGTGCGACCTGCTTATCGAAAACAAACTCCCGCTGGCATGGAGTGAAGCGTATCTCTCACTCGGACAAGAAGAAATCACGCCTCTTCTGGAGGTGGGCTGTGGAATAGCGAATGAATACCTCGCGTCCAACGCGCTGAAAGCGTGTGTATATCAAGATCCGAAGTATGCTGAAAGGGTCCTCGCTGCGCTCCGAGGGCTGGAGACGCAGAAGAGTTATTGCGAGTGGTTGAAAGGAAGGGCTGGGGCGTTGTATATGCTTCGTTTGATGAAGAGTGGATTACGTCTACCTAGTTTGAGAGAGGATATTGAGGTGATGGCGAAAGAGTTGATTGAGGATATGTTGCCTGAGATGCCGTGGGTTTGGGATGGGAGGCAGTACCTTGGGACTGTACATGGGGAGATTGGGATCTTGACGCAGATTATACTGAGCGATCCTTCGTACGCGCCGAGGCTAGAGGGGAAATTGCGAGATTTACTGAAACAGCAGGGAGATGATGGGAATTGGCCTGTGATTCCAGAGAAGGATATCGGACTCGTGCAATTCTGTCACGGGGCGCCGGGGTTTTTGGTCTCGCTGTTGGCTATCAAGGATTATTTCCCAGGCTTGGAGAGGGAGATTGGTGGAGCGATTGAGAAGGGCAGGAGATGTATTTGGGAGAAGGGCGTTTTAGTTAAGGAGCCGAATGTCTGTCATGGGCTGTTGGGGAATGCGTTGGCGCTTGAAGGGGAGAGGAGAGAACATTTTTTGGGTTTGGGGACGCCGGAGGAGGTGAGGAAGGGGTTGGAGGGAGGCAAGTGGGTGAAGGATGAGGATCCTTTTGGGATGCTTTGGGGGGAGTCGGGGAGGGCCTGGGTCTACGCGTGGGCTTGGGAGGAGAGTGAGGGGTTGCATGAAAAGGGTGGTATTGGTAAAGTTCCGCTGTATACGGATGTTTAATGTTGATTCAAATTGTTAGGCTATAGTTTTGATTTCCGAAGTCTGATTGTGTCGATGAATCTGCTTTGTTTTGTGTTTTTCTGGGTAAATGGGTCAGTTGATGTATTTATTCCTGTTTTGAAACATTGTGCCTATTGCTCAAATGAGAATAGAAATCTTTTCCTGTTTTCTTTTATAATTTCTCCATAATAATCGCAAAGGGACAATCAGATGTGGGATTTTCAGGAAGAAGTATACCGTCTTGGAAAATAGCTCCTAAAGTTCTCGCTTTATACCCAATGCTCCTCGTTGACTTGAAGGAGGCAAGAAGGCTCTGTAAACTATGCAAGCTGTCTTTTGTGACCATCAAGTCCTCGAATCAATGACCTGCGAACAGAACCGAGCTGTGCTTAGGAAAAGCGAGCAGGTCTACTGCATGTCGTGTCCAAAAGGGGGGTGGAGGCGGAAATATTATATATATCAATACCAATTGGCACTGTACAATCTCGAAAAATGCAGCATAGCTTCTCTTGAAGTGTATAAATCGTTGCATTTATCGTTCACTGGCCCATTCTTTCGCGGATTCGGCACTGTTGTTGATGTTATTGTTGCTCGCTAATTGTACAGGCTTACCCATCACTTGAACCCTGGAACCTCTAACATTTAGTATCGTTTTAGTAGCTAGAGTATGAACATTTAGGCAATTTTGAAGGTCCTTAATTTCAACATTTGCTTCTCAATGCTACAAGGTCGATTATAAAGTCTCACTAATGTGATAACTTCAAGTTGTCATAAGGCTAGTTAGCGCGGGCTTCTCACACCAAGCCCCGAGTGCAAATAGATCGGACCCAAACTGAGGCCCGGCTGTAAATTGATATGAACCATCCTGTTCACACACCGTTGACTCAATATCCAGTCGGGCTGGCTTGAAGGGCTCAAAAATCAGAGGAACCTGGCCGAAATTGCCTCGACCATGGAAGCAAAGTCTCATTTCGATCCTTCAACCCCAAACGATCCGCCTCGTATCACCATTCCTAGGCATTGAAAATGCTGGATCTGCCTCCAATAATTCAAAATGGTGAGCCAGCAGAAACAGTTACGGATGACATATAGCAACAAACTAGACGGCAGTGAAGCCTGCGAGCTGAAGATGGAAAAGATGAACGCGGCCTTGGGGGAAATTCGTGCCCATATACGGACTGTAGTGACACACCAAAACACAATCTCAAGCCGCTGGAAGAAGAAAATTTGGGAAAATAAGGCAGAGCGCTTGTTCAAAGCTATGCCAGATCTAGGCAGATACAGTGGATCACTCCGCGTTTCCTAAAGGACCACGAAGCATTTGGCTGAAAGGCGTTTGTACAAAACTGTTTCCCTCAAAGTTCTGATTTTCGAAAGCTGGTCATGTTTCGAAGGTCGGGTGGTGAAATTCAGTGGTAACTAACGTATAGAAGGTGCCGAAATACCTTCTGGGATCGGATCTATTTCGAGACTGAGATTCTTTACTCGTGCACTGCAAATTCTCGTTGGCCCTCCCACCGACATGATTAAGTTGCCTCCAAGCATAGTTTTTGCCATCATGGACGAACATCTGACATAGGCACCAAAGAATGAGCAGGCTCTCATGGACGAACGATTATACGTCCAATTGTCTTTTACGCTTCTCTAGGCGAATTTCTGTCTGCCATCTGAGTCCACCGGTCCGGCTCCCAAACGAAAATTACAACGGAGGAGCTCATCACCAAGAACAGTAAGCCACGGGATTTTCAATTCGTAAAAACTGACAAAGTTGACGAGACAATAAGTCCCCACCCCACCATTCCGATCGCCCCCCCATTCCGTTCACCCCGCAATTTACCACCATTTGGAAAAAACACTTAATAACTCTACAACGCCTTTACTTATATACAATCTTTTTCGGAATCAGAATCTTTTGCTGAATCTGAATCAATAGGTATAATTTCTTGCTCTCCAGCTGCAATTTGAGCTCTTTAAATAGCCTAGATATTCGCAAACTTGGAATTTGGGCTAGTTTGAACCTTCCGTTTTTTCCGTGGCCTTAATTGATTTAATTTAGCCTCCAATTGCTGTATCTTCATCTCTGCCTGACCAAGAGCGAAATCCTTTTGGTCTAAAGCCTTTACAGCTTTTTTGAAGAGTAGTCGTCGCGTTGGAAAGTTATCATGTGCTGATTTGGTCAAAGTGTTGATCTGTAATCGGAATTCTTTGCCTGCTTTTGGCGTAGACCATACAATTGATGATTCCTCTACTTCTTTAGTAGCCTGGAGGTCTTCAGAAACACTATTTTCCAGCTCTTTATTACTATTCTCTAAGAGTAATCGGCTCATGAGTGGTTTCGCTATACTTATTGGCCATAACCCGGTAGCTCTCTAGCCAGATTTGATATTCATACCCGTTAGGCTCTCTTTCCGTGCTTTATAATAGCATATTAAGAAGTTACGCTTGCTAATTAAGGTAGAATCAGTCATTGATGCCAAAAGATTAAGGTGTTTCCGGTAGGCTGCTTTGAGAGGAGAGAAAATCGACAAATCCAACGGTTGTAAGACGTGCGACGTATGTGCAGGTAAAAACAATAGAAATATATTGTATTCTAAGCACTTCCACATGAATTCCGTAGTCTCATGACTTCCATGGCCGTCTAAGACTAGTAATCGAGGTTTTTGATCACGTGGTTGCGTCTGGGGAATGAAGACCTTTTCCAGCCATTCCAATGCGGTAGCATTATTTATCCATCTATTCTCTGTTGCTGTAAACTTCCATTCCTTAAATAAGTTGATATCTGCTGGAAACCACTGTTGCTGGACCGATTTTCCCTTATATATTACAAGTAGAGTAATTTTCTTGCCGGTTGCAGAGATACATTTAATGAAAGAGGTCCAATTCCGGGAACTAGGCTGTTTCCGCTGTACAAAACGTCGGTTTTTATAGCCAATAACTAAGCCATTGATTCCAAAGCCTTCTATAATCCCTGCCTCATTCATATTCCAACGATTTTCAGGTAGAATTGCCTTGATAGCTAGAATCTGCATTTTTTGGAACCACGGCTTAATAACATCGGATGTTGCGTTATTAACACGTATAGAATTAATAGAATATTGCTTCTTAGTGCTTAGAACAGGATTCCGCTTGAAAAACCGCTGTACCCATCGTTTTCCGAGTAGTATAGAGTCCCCTTAAAGTGCATAAAGTCGGTTCCCAAAAAGCCGCACCTGCGCATGGGTAACACTGAACCCTAATGTCTCTTGAGTCAAAACCCAGTGCGTAAGACGCTCTTCTAACATCGTGGGTAGCTTTTGCAAGTGACTAGCAGCTTGTTGATGGGTATTTATGCCATGAAATCGACCTTAGAGGGTAGACTGTGGTATACCCCACTCTTTTGCAGCGCATCGCAAGGACTTGCCATTTTCAATCGCACGCAGAGCCAGAACCACGTCGTCTTCAGTATATTTCGGCTTCATTGTCGTCTCAATTCAGATTCCAAAAATGAAGAAAATCGATAAGAGAATAAGAAAGTTATTAATTATTAAAAGTAAGTAAGTAGAAAAGCGGTGTGTTAAGCGAGGTGAACGGAATGGGGGGCGATCGGAATGGTGGGGTGGGGACTTAGAAAAGCGGACTGGCAGAAATAGGTGGCTTAATCCCATTTTGGAAAAGTTTCTTAATGCGTACGACTTAAAATAACATGAAATTACGAAATCGACAGGTGAGCCTCTTGGCCGGTTTGATCGAGTGCGTAGCTCCCTAGATGTCTTGTGGGGCGAGATCTATGATATCAACATTCAGTACATGGAACTAGCGAATGTACCTTGTGAGTATGTGGCTGTGGTTGTGACTCTTTTCCAGGCCCGACAACGACCAGTGCTCAATGTCATGCAAGCAAATGAGAGCCGAAGGATTGTAAACGACAGTCAAAAGCCAAATGCCAAAAAATTTAGCAAAGCTCAAGGTGACTCGGTACAAACAGAACGGTGTAGTTTGAAAATCTACTGATCCGCGTCGCTGTGCAGAAGTAAGATCCCAAGTCCAAAAGCCGTTCAGAGAACCTAGCAGCATTATTCATATCCCAAGATAAATTTTTAGATGAGCCAGAGTCGTCGCCAGCTCCACCAATTGCTGCAAAACAACAATCATACACCATTCTCAGTGGTATGTTCACTTGGGATCCAGAGTTGACTTGAAAAGATGTTGACTGGGTTGTGTTGCGTTTGTCAATGCTATGGGCGAAGCTGGATTCGGTGCAACTAAAGGTAGTGGCTCTGCCATTGTATTTGAGTCAGTCCACGAAGAGAGGGACCATGTAGGCAGAAAGATTGTCCTCCATAAACCGCATTCAGTTGCAAAGTTTGATTCAGTTAAATTGCGAGCGATGGGCAAGTGGATGGAACGGTGGTTTGCCGGAATAAAGACACGTGTGTCATGCAATAATGGCGCAAACCCGATACCCCACGCTGTAATAAATTAATATCAGTAAGTTTGTCCGGCTTTAGATAAGTCTTAGTCGGTCTTTGGTTCCTGAAGAGGCAACTGTGAAATATCCCCAGGCAAGTCTCTGGTTAGTCCTGGCAATCACTGGCTACAGCGAACTAGATGCATAAGCCCCAAGTCTTTGTAGTCACTCCTTCTCGTCTTCTAGATTTGATATACTACTGGCTCGTCTTTACCCCGCACGGGGCCAGCGGTTAACAAGACTGCCTCGCTGTGCCACCACTGCATATCGGCATTTCATTTGATAATCCATTAATCTGTGGTTTGTGACTCGTATCTCTTTCACATCCGCACTAAGATCGCAAGAAGAAGGAGCCAAGATTACAAGTCACGATTTGCCGATTGGCCAAGGACCATACCTCACCTAATGGGGCAGCTGGAATAATATTCCGCCCTCGGCTGCCGAGAATCAAGCCTCCTTTGTCGGCATATGCATGCACCTAAGCGAGGAGGGATCAAAGCATGGTTGCGGGTGTATGTTGACCCTGCAAGATCTGCGATAAGGCAGTGTTCGCTGGCGAGAAGTGCATTTATGAAGGGTTGGCTGAGTACTTGTGACCTTCTTCAATTGTCATGCACGCCAGAGGTGCATTAAGCAGAGCCTAACCATATATTTCGGACCTTCTTCAATCGTTGAGAGGTGCTTACGGCTTCACATCTTGCAAGCCTTTAGATGTTGATCTTCCTACTAGCTTGGGGAGCTAGAATGTACTCCCTGAAGAGGACCACTTTTCTTGGGAAGTGTTTAAGTAGCCCCATGTTTCCAGGCCTTTGTAGGTTCTCCAGCCTTCATTCTTCGGCTGATCTTCAAAATGAAGTTTCTCTGCGTCGCTCTCTTGGCTCTTGCCAGCGTTGTCTCCTCTGCCAAAGTGAGCTACAATGGTGCCAAAGCATTTAGAATCCCAGTCGGAGAGGATGTCACACCTTTGATGGATGTGATTCAGAAACTTGATCTTCCAATCTGGAAGGGAGCTCCAAATGGCGTTCCCATCCCAAACTCACATGTCGATCTTGTGGTCCCTGCCAAGAATGTCAAGGAATTCCAGAGGATGACTTCGAAAATGGTGACTGAAGTTATGCATGAAGATCTCGGGGCTGCTATCGATGCTGAGGGGACTGCTCCTGATTTCTCCAGTAAGTTGAATCAGCAAGTCTAAAGTTTGAATAAGTAAAGTCTGACAGATTCCTGTGCAGTTGCTGCTGCCGATCTGACTTGGTTTAACGCATATCACGCCTATGCAGACCACATCACTTTCTTGAATGATCTAGTGGCCTTGAATAGCACCCGATCCGAGATTGTTATAGCTGGAAATTCTAACGGTGGGCGTCCCATCACGGGTATTCATTTTTGGGGAGCTTCTGGCAAGGGTGTCAAGCCGGCTGTTATCCTCCACGGCACCGTTCATGCCAGAGAATGGATCACAACCATGGTGAGCTTTATATCCGGGGATTCAGTTTTGGATATCGAAGGCTAACACGCGTTGATCTTAGACCACCGAGTATTTAGCATATTACCTACTACAAAATTATGGGAGCAGTGCCGAAATCAAGGGCTTCGTCGACAAATATGACTTCTACATCTTCCCAGTCGTCAATCCAGATGGTAATTTCCTCGCTTCCAGTCAGGACCATGAATCTAACTCGATTCAGGCTTCGTTTACACTCAAACAACAAATCGATTGTGGCGCAAGAATCGCCAGACTGTTTCTACCAGCACTTGTGTTGGTAGAGACGTTAACCGAAACTGGCCGTATCAGTAAGTGCCACATGTACGTCCAGGTGCCATCTGGCCGGATGCTAACTTCAAATGTGCAGGTGGGCAGTACCGGGCGGGGCCTCGACCAATCCTTGCGACGAGACTTTCAAAGGTAAACTTCAAGTCTTCTTTGTTGCCTGACAACAGACTAACATTCTTCCAGGTCTCGCAGCTGGTGATGCCACTGAGAACAAGGTCCTGCTCGCATACACAAACAAAATTGCAGCTGCTCAAGGACTTCAACTCTATATTGACGTCCACTCCTACAGTCAGCTCTTCATGACCCGTTCGTCCACCCGTCACCGTTACTTTATTCCAGTAGACTAACGTGAAACTTCAGCATATGGCTACTCATGTACAGCTGTCGCTCCAAACAGCGCGACCCTCAACAGTCTCGCTCGCGGCGTTGCAACCGCCATCAAAGCCGTGTATGGCACCTCTTACACCTCAGGACCAATCTGCTCCACAATCTACCAAGCTACAGGAAGTTCTGTCGATTATGTGGCCGATGTTACTAAGGCTAAGTATACTTTCACAATCGAGTTGAGAGATACTGGAACAAATGGGTTTGTCTTGCCTGCTAGTCAGATCTTACCAACGGGCGTAGAGACCTATGCTGGGTTCAGATATCTACTTCTCAATATGGTTTAGGTATGAAGAGAAATGTGAGGGCCGGTTTGCCTGTGAGGAAGGGGATTCTTGGAGGGACTGTTTGTATATAGGAGTAGAATATTTGGAGCAAAGGGATGCGATAGTTGACGGACTGAACAGGGGATTCAAATGTCTCTCTTATTTCTCATCACATGGTTCGATCAAACTAATGGTGATATTCATACAACCTCTCTCGGCTGACAGATGACCCTAGGCCGAAACCAACTCGTGCCCAGATTCAGAATTCCTGCCACCTTCCTCCTCACCTCCTCCGTCTTAACGATAGCCTCGGCCTCCTGCCCTTCGAAATAAACGCAAATCTCATTAACCCCATCTCGTATATAACTCTCGAGTGAATCTAAAATCTCAATAGCCGCCGTATAGTCCACTTCTTTGACCATCTCCTTGTTTGCCTCCTGCGTATTTTCCTCTCCTGCTCCATTCTGTTCAGCTTTCATCTTCTGCGAATGCCACAGATAAAGTAGCTGTTTAATTCTCGATGAATGCTGCGTAGACAGATATTCTAAAAATGCGGCGTTCAATTGGATATTTCGCAGGGTGTTTGCATCGTCGTTCGGACATTCTATGAGGAAGAGCGATTGGAATGTCTTATAGAGGGATGTGGCGCTAGTGAGTGGTAGAGAAGCATGTAACGTCTCGGTCGCAAGGAGGAGTGAGATTTCTGATGCCATATTTCTTGCGACCGGAACTTTATCTGGGATCAACAGCCTCTTAGTAAAGTAAGAATTTATTTGTGATGTTGAAAAGCATTGTCAGATTTGGTGACAAAATATTTCCTGGAGCTCTTTGTGGCTGATTTGCTTTGTTCGACATACTGCATATGGTTTGGGCATGTATCAGAGTGGCCTAGGCCTTCCCTCTTTGTTCTCCAAACCTTCTCACGCTTCTAGCTGTTAGAGATGCGTCTGTTTCGTATTCCAAGATTTTAGAAATGAATAACTGTTACCCCTCGTTTGCTTGGCGAGAGTCATCAGCAGTACCCCGCACCCTTTCTAACTCGCTTAAGATGTATTGAGTAAATCTCATTGCAACCATTGAAATTGAAGATATCGAAAGAAGAAATGATACATCGCATAGACTTAAGTTTTTGGAAGGATATATTTCAATTGGTAATTAGTCATCAATACTGGCTCCGCAATCTCTCAGGTCGGGAATCACCGAAACCACAAAGCATCAACGGCTGGTTCCATACCGTAAACACCTACACAGATAATATCACAGGATATCAAGCTAGTCTCTTTTTGCTTCGTCCTTGCATATCAACTTGCTCTCTTCTGCGGTTTCATCTCTCTCCTCCGTCAAATGAATCCCATTATCTGTGACACCGCTCTCATCTTTCGAACTCTTATCCTACATAGTCGAGTCAATCTGCCACACAGGGCAGTACCTAAATCCAGCCACAACAGTAAATCTCCTGTGTCTGTGCTTCCGTGCTCAGTTGAACTTCTTGTAACGCTTTTGACCATTGGATCTCTGCTTCTCTTGTGATGGCGAACGTACAATCTTCAATTACCCACTTCAAGTTCCGGGTCCCTAGGGCGAATCTTTGAACTAAAGCTTGGTGTTGATCGAATGACCCATGGATACAAAACATTGACACCTTCCATGTTATTGTGGTTCTTCATCCCGCACACCCCGCTGTGTCCATAATTCATAAAGATGTCGATTCATTCTAGTAAATACATTGGATGCAATTGTACCTGCTTTCCACGGCACCTTGATGCAAAGAATCCCTTTCTCTCTGCTACCACTTGGACCTCCTCTCGCAAGTATAGTCCATTCGCGAGGCTAGTCCGCATTAGTGTTCCCATGAGCTCGATATCGGTGATCTCGAGCTGAAACGCGTATCCTTCCGGAGGAGTTTTGGTAGTGACCACAACACTTTCTGGGCAATCTTGTGCACCCCCCGCCAAGAACACTTTTTGACGAGTGACTTGTGCACTACATTATGACTGCTTGAATCTCGATGATTAACTCATGCTATCTACACAACAGATGGCCCCGCATAAAGTATACAGTACTGAGACTTCCAAAGCTAATCCCTGAAGGCTTCGGAAGCCAGCCTCATGCTGCCCATTTCCCTCACCATATCAGGTTCGGGTACCTCAGGCTCTTCCTCTGATTCGGCCTGGAGTTTTAAATCCTCTTTGTGCTTAACTTTCAAGCTCTTCTCGGCATCTCCAAATCGAGCCCTAAGCTTCTTGCGAAAATTACTAAATAAATCGGCCAATATATCCCCTCTTTTCGCGTGGTCTTTATAGCGGCTGTTGATCACCTCTATGATGGAGTAGTCATTGTATGGTTTCTCAAAAGACGGCATGAGCTCCGCTTGGACGTTCTTGACATGCGCTTGCATCGTAGTAATAGCAAGCTCCATCTTTCCCGTGACCAGCCAGATGAGGTTGCTAAGTGGCTCTTTTAGTGGGCCCTTCGTGGTGTCGATGAGGGTAAAAGAGGTTTGGGCCCACTTCTGTAGCTCCTTATCTCCCATTCCTTGGGGCAGAGTGACAGCGAAAGTCAAGACTCCAAGATCGTGTACGATAGTCTCAAATTCGATATCCGCTGGAAGGCGTTCAAGGCCTTCGTTGAGTCGGGTGTGTACTCCATCAACACGAGCTGGTAGAAGATACCGAGATGATTGACAAGACTTCTGTTGGGGTCGTGGAGTGGATATTCTTTCTGCCATTCGGCCAAGATTTTGATTGCCTCTTCTCTTAACTGGACTTTGTTGGCTTAGATCCATGCTTTCTGTTGGTCTTGCCGTTGCTTGATCAAGAGTTCTCGTCGTCTTTGGAATCTGTCCAGCGTCTCTTGGGTCATCAGTCCAAGAGGATCAAACTGGAAGGTTTGTTGATTTTGGTTGTACGCCATCACCGAGGTAGTGTGTTTGGTGCTGGTCAGTCTGTATGTGATAGGTGTGGGTGTGGGAGGGCTTTTTTCTTTGGGGAAGTCGAGAGAGGTGGCGTGGACACTTTTTCTGAAAAAATCCAAGTGGCGGATGATTGATTTGTATTTATAGGGCGATTCGGTGGTGCTCCGTTTTTTGATCTCAAGCAAGTGTTTTTGCGCTGTGAATCGTCGCCGGTATCACGGATTTGCGATGGAATCACAAGCTACAATACTCTCCTAGTTGTCCCCCTTTCTCCGTACAGCAGCTTCTGAATATTTTTCAGTCTATAGCAGTGTCATTAAATCTTGAATAGTTGCTCGTGACTAGCTCCTTAATTTCCACCAATAAAACGCATCTTATAAAGGATACTAAATGTCTTGGGAATGCTGAAGGCCCCTAAGAAAATTACTGAGCTGTAGTTTCCCTGAATGTATTTCACCTAGCGATTCTAGGTTATTGTTGGTACATTTTTTACTTGACCTAATTTAGCTTCAGACGATCGTCCTCATGATCTGTTAATTCTTCCAAAGTATCATGATATGATTTCAACCTATACTCGCACGCATATTCATTTTGTTTTATTTTATGATAGGCAAAATGCTAATTCATGTGTTTTTTTTAAACGATAAGTTCAGACAAAATAGCAAACTAGATGTACATAAAAGCCATGATTGGACCCCAGCATTTGTCAACAGGAGGTTCTCAACACCATAACCTTTCGAAACACAACCCGTTCACCCCCATTGGCAGTCACTCGGATTCGAGGTCATCATCCACGCCATACCGCCGCTCCAAATCGCCCCTAACACGACACAATCTTTCAAATATCTTACTGCAAGTGTCAATATCCTCTTCGTGTCTTCGTTTCAGTGTCTTTTCAATCGGCTGACTTGTTTCTGAGTCATGCAGCATATGGAGTGCGAGCTCGAGAACACCCACTCGATGCGGTTTGCCAAAATCTTAATGTGACGTGGCAGAGAGCCTCCTTCATTGAGAATTGCGGATGGAAAATCTTTGCCCAAAGATCTGAATCTTCGTCAGAAGCTCGACGTTGGAAGTACAAAGCTGCTTGGTCTGACGTAGGAGGGTGGCCGACGATACGGAGGTTGAGTGGTTCATTGAGCCTGGTAGCACGCCACCCTGCAGAGTGTAGACGGTCGAGAAGGATACGTCGACCTTTACTCTCACCGCAATGGGAGATATAGTAATTCATATTCTTGTACAGTTTGTGGAAGATGAAACTGGCCATATCGCTTGGATCTCTGCGTCCTGTCGGAGCAATGGACACGGCATTGTCTTTTGCCTCTTGGATGGATGTAGAGTTTCCGCTGTTGACCAGACTCATTTTTGGCTTATTAGACATGGTTATTTTTCTTGGAATATGGCAATGGCGTTCTTCCTGCAGGTGGTTTTGTTTTTATTGTGGTGGTAAGCGCCAAAGGGTAGTTTGGGGTAACCAGAGTAACCTCGTGATGGATGATAATGAAATAGATAGATAGACAGTTCAAACTTCTTTGCGAGTATAAACAGCCTTCGGGTCTTCTCCAGAGTGCTGCTATGTATCATGAATTCATATACATGTGGTTGAGTCAACAAATTCATATCCCAGCAAACGGTGAACGAGAGCTGCCCGTCTGACTTCCCTTTGGGCGATTCATTTACCCAAAGACGCAAGACGAGCGGGAATGATCAGACTTTTAATACTGCAATGCTGGAGTTCAATAACATAATGCTCTTGGGTAGTGTTTACTCTCGGTAAGCTCTTTGCACTAGCTTTCCAGGGAGAGATTTGATCTTCTTGAATTTATGACGGTACAAATGGAACTATGATGCCAAGTGAATGATTCAGCTGCGCTAGGATTAATACTACTCAAGTCTGCCGCATAGCCCCATGACTTTGTTTCCATCTCGAGATATTATTAGCTACGCCACGTTGATATTACTTGGCGGCCCGAGCCACCCAATCTCAACTCCACTCCCAAGGCGCGCGCTAGACCTCATCGTCAGACCCTAGAACATCAACCCCTTGGCATTAGACTGGCAACAATACAAAGTAAGGGTCTCGCCTTTCAAAACTCATCCTCACTCTCACCTACCTTCGAGATCCAAAGCCACGTCTTCACGCCACCTTTACCTTAATCCAACAACGTCACATCCAGCCATGTCTCAGTACCCTCCTCAACAATACGGTGGCCCTGAACAGTATGGACCACCTCAGCCCTACGGCGCACCTCCACCTCAACAAGGCTACGGATATGCTCCTCAACAACAACCAGTAAGACTACTTTCTCGATGACTCATCTTTAACATGCTGGACAACGACTGACTATTGACAGATGTACCAACAAGCTCCACCCCCTCAACAAGCCCCCCCTGAGAAAGACCGTGGCTGCCTTTACGGATGGTAAGTGTCTCACTTTCCCCCTTCACTTCACCTTTGCTGACTTGGAAACCCTAGCTTGGCGACGTTGTGCTGTTGTTGGTTGTGCGGAGAGACATGCGATTGCTGCTTAGATTGCCTGACCTGCTGCTGCTAGAGAGGATAGGAGGCTACCAGATGATGCAGACCACTGTCTGCCCAGCGTTCATCTCAACGACTATTTTCCTTTCTAGTCACTTTGAAAGCCAGGGGTTTTGGATGCGATGGATTTACTCGCATTACAGCCATTTCTTTGTTCATACGAGGACGCTCCTAGGGAGTCTTGCAGGCTTCTTTTATCAGATACCAAATAATCAAAGCGATCCATTATTTTCAGTGCCGGTACTCCCGAATGTCTAACTTTTCACCGCCGTCGATGTCTCAATATTCCTTGGCAAACGGAAGTCGGCACGGGACATGCCTGGGCCAAGATCCCTCCCCCTGTTGCCGAGCCGATGAGTTGACCATCCAAATATCATAACTGCTCATATCTGATCTACTGTAGTCCGCAGTGAGCAAGCTGCGTAAGCTTGAGCCTTGAATTTTTTCTCTGCAGCAGTTGTCGATTTAGTTCGTCACAAGCCCTAGGCTCGTGGTCAGGTCGAGAAGTTCCTCGTGGTGCTTGATGATATTCAAGCATGCAAAGAGAGTCTTGTAATCTATATCAATAGAGGTTTTATGACAATACAAGATTTCTGCGGGAAATGTTTTCCTGCTTCCTTACTCGCTCATCATCATTGCCTACATCGTGAAGACTTGCTAGACTCCGCGTGTCAATCATGTGATTCCATTCTCGACCTGTTCCTAGCAGGGAAACACACTTTCGGGTCATAGGTTCTATTCAATAGACTAGACTCGAGCTGCATATCTGAAGAACAAAAATTGAATTCGTTATCATAGGCACAATAGCCTGACAAGTGGAGGGCAGGATTCTCAAGAGTTGTGATTCGCTTAACTTTAGTGTTTGTTTACTCTGTCCTAATCCCATCTTCAGAGCTCCACTTGGCATCCAAAGCAATATCAGGACTCAATCACTAATGCTCAGGGATTAATATTGCCTTTCTGAAGGTTCTCTTTGATTTGAGATAAAAGACAACGTATTGCGAGAAGAGATACCCAACCAACCACCCCGCTGGGGTGCTCGATACCGTGATGGACTGAGGACAGCCGCGAAGCCGTCCCGCGTCACTGCTACTGCACCACTCCTTCATGAAATTTCAGGATAGTATTTCCACCTCCTAATACATCATCCATGTAGTGTGCAAGACAGAATGTCTTCTTTTGGGGCTATTCATGATTGCTCAGTAAAACTCATCGAAGTTAATACAGCAGTCCTCCCCTGCTTGCAGCTCTTTAGCTCAAGCTGAAAATGACAACACAGCAAGGCGTCAAAACATGCTCAGCCAATCCCTTCGAATCACAGAAACGGCTAACTTTAATTCATGTTTTCGAAGTTCAGTCAACATTTACAATATCGTATCGTCTCCTCAGTTGTTTCATCAGCCCACCCAGTCCAACAAGTATTCGCCCCACCATCTCCATCGCATTATTGCGCACTTCAATCCGTGACTCCAATTCATCATGACTTTTCTCCTTCAAGATACTCATGCCTTAATCGACAGGCTTCTGAAGATTTCTCACGATATCACCATGTAGTCGTAAAGTGGGGCCGACTCCATTGTGTGGTCTTCCAGGTTCAGCAGTGATATTGAAAATTGTCAAATAGCGAAAGTACGTCTCGGGGCAGGAGGCTGTGGGTTGCTGAGGCAATTCTTTTAGATCAATTTCTACGAGGGAGTCGAATTTTAGAGGCGGTGTAGGCAAGTTGAGTTTGAGTGGAGAAGGCTGTGCAGGAGGGCGACGATGGCTGGTTGTGGAGCGGGCATCTTGAAAACTCATCGAATTGTGTATCTATGCTTGTACAAGAATATTTTCCACGAACCGGAAGTTATCTGTCTGATGACCATGTTGGACGAGTCTTCGAATGTACTGGTGCCGAAGCCTGTGAATGGAGAGACGGGAAGTCCTAGAACGTCTAGCCAGCGAAAGCCATAGTCAGCGCTTTCAGTCATGCTTCGTCATGTAATTGAGTGGGTTTAAAACAGATGAGTGACTCCAGTGACTGCGTAGTACGGATTTTCCCCATGGCTTATTTGGGATCGCAGAATTTCTCGGAAGAATTGCGAATTGGATTGTGTGAAATTAAAAGATGATACTCTCAAAGCCTTGACTCAGGGATCGATTCGCAGAGAAATTCCATCTGTATCATAGTATAAAGGTGTTCTAATCGCAGATTCTTATTCTAGTATTTATATCTGCTTTTTTTCTATTTGTTTACTTCCCCAGTGTTGGACATAGCGAGTGAATATATGCGATTAGTCATCAAAGTCTCGAAGTTAATCCCCGCTCGTTCCACGTCATCCTGATCCAATTCTCGTTGAACTAGCTCGACGAATGTGTCGTCAGGTCAGTAGACCTACAGAGAACACATTAAAAAGGTATGGCGATTTCTAACCTGCCTTCTCCTCTCTAAATCTGCCCTGCAGACTGCGCGTTTAGTAGTTCAGCCAGACAGCACAAGTTATCACACAACGCTATCTCGTATGACCCGGGTTCTTCTCAAGTCTGGCTGGATTCGGTACAAGAACTTCCCGGTTATAAGAGAAGACTAAAGTACCTAAGGCTTTTTCACATGTCCACTGTGGATCAGGCCTCGCCAGGAGGCTATTATGCAAAAAGACAGAGATGCACAAAAACGTGTAACCCACCTCAACGACGCAAAATTAAAAAACCCTTTCAAGTATATACATCTATTTCCTTGGTCGCTCCTATGTACAATAATGCCATTCTAATGAGAAGATCCAGAATACGTGCTTCCAATCTCACCCCACTTGACTTTACTCCAAGTCACTGCCGGGTTGGGCTCGACCTTCAGTACCACCTTCGGATCACCTTCGGTAGCATTGCAAGGCCCAGCGTTGCCACTATCAAGCCAATTCATGAATCCGCTATCATCCCACCAAACAGAGAAAATAAGAACCATGCCTCTCGCCAAAGCCTTGCCCATACCAGCTGTGCCACCAAGGTCCATGTACCGAGTCGCCACACCAGGTTTACCGCAGAGATTCGCATCGTTTATAAAATCGATGCCAGGGACACCCGTGGTGTTGACTGCAGCGTTCTTGATAACCTTCCCATCTTGGACGTAGAGACGACGGATCTCGGTCATGACACCATTGACCTCAGGGAATTGAGTGACGACTGTGAACGGGCGGTTGGTGTCCACTTTGAGGCCGCGGCCGTAGTACTTCTTGTTTCCCTGGCCGTACGGGTTGTACGCACATCCCCATTTGTCACAGACGCCGTCGAAGGCGCATTCACCAGGGGTGCATTTGTATAGACTGGTTTGGTTGCAGGTGTGTGGTGCGATGGAGGTGGCTGCTGCGTTGGCTTCCCAGATGTCCATTTCGTTGCAGCATGCTCCCTTGGCATCGATGTTTCCCTGGAAGCTCTCATCAGTACAGGTCCCTTGCCGAGCAAGGGGGATAACTTACAACACCGTTGACGAAAGGGAAAGTAAAGCACTGCGCGTCACAGTATCCACCACCATAGCTCGCGCCAGTGGGATTCAGGTCGCTTTTCCCACCATCCTCCTCCATCTCGGAAAGATACAGCGCGCCATTCATGCCACACGGCAACTTCGAAGAATCGACATCGAAACTCAACTCATTGCCACTCAGCTTGAGCATCTCATACTTGTCGCCCTTCTGGTTGAGGAGATACGCTCTCGGACTGACGACGTTGCGGTTCTTATCCAGCTGGCTCATGTACAGAGTATCACCCTTGGTCTTGACACCGTACTTCTCATAGTTGCTGATGCCGTCGACGATACAATTCTTGGCGCAGGTGGCTTCGTCTGGGCAGACAGTGGCGTTCGGTGCACTGCCCCAGACTCCGCAGTTTTGGGAGGGGTTGTTGACTTGGTAGACGGGGTGAGCGAGTTGGTCCAGGACGATTACGCTGTTTTGGGCTTTACAACCGCCGGCTTTGGTGCACTTCCAGGTTGTGAGCTTGGGGTGGACTTCGGGGTTTGGGCCGGGGGTGAGGGCGGCTGTGAGGGTGAGGAAGAGAGGGAGGAGGGAGAGGAGAGACATTGTAATGAATCTGGATTGATAATTGAAGGAATGCGGGTGAGGAGGTGAGAATCGAGGAGTAGGTCAAGTATATATGCATACTGATGCTGTTCATATTACGATTATATTACAGCGATTCACACCCTCAATTCATGTATCATCCTCCAGAACCGGGACCACCCCCCTCATTCCCATAGAATGTGCTCATATAACGGCCCGCGAACCGTCGTGCCAATTCAAGCGCCTTTCAAGGCAATCTGGAAGTTGAATCTCGGATCCAGTGTATCCTCGATTTGCGGGGAGGGAGACGAGAACTAAACATGCAGTCCATGTTTCGCTGGGCACGGAACAACACATTATCCATATATGCAGGGGAATTATGCAGGAGAGAGGACTGACCACGTTGTGGATCTTTTTGAGCAATATGCATCCTCGGCAGTCAGGGACAGAGTACCGGCTGAATTGGGGCGGGGGACGAAATGTTCCCCAGATGTAGTGGTCAGGGGAAAAGACGTCTCGGCTATATTCGTTTTTGATTTTAAGCGAGGGGACGCTAATGAGGTCACGTTGGTGAATGTGTTCACCCTTTCATTTTAGTGTACCAGGACATAGACTATTTGGTCTACTTGGTTTACATATAGGTAGGGATAGATTGATGTCTAGCCGATTTGTCGGGCAGATCTTCCGTTTTGTTGCGAGATTCCGTTTTCTTTTTGAAGGTTCCTTCCGTGGGACACTCGCTTCTGAGACGTGTTTGGAGCAATTGATTGAGAGTGAGTATGGGGAAAATATAAAAAGAGAAAAGTGTGCCGAGTTAGTCTCATTTGACTGAAACGGCGTTATCGGAGTTCGATTGGCAAGATCCTTTAGCTTGTATTGAAATAATTAGTTTGCGTAAATATCTTTTATCACTTTCATTTGTATTGGATGGGACATTAGAACTAAGCTAGACTATGAATATCGAGCTTGGCTAGCTGTTTGGGTTTGCTGCCTCTAATCAAGACTTAGCCCGAGACCTTCGCCATTCTATCCAAAAATCATGTAAATGCTTCATGTCAGTAGGGGGAGTAATTTGAATCGAAGACTAATGCCCTTAGAATACTTGAAAGGATATAAAGCAGGATGTCCACTTCCCGCTCGTACATATCCTGCTTTCTTTCTCTGCGTGAAGTTGGAAGCGGTTTGTGATTAGGTGAAGATACCCCCCCCGGGGGGGTTTTCTATCTATCTCATTTATTCAAACTCCTCCTTCTTGACTCTACACTATTCCTCCTCCCACATCTCATCCCAAATCTCATCCTTATCCCCATCTCTACTTCCCATACCAGTCCCTCAAGCCCACTCCTCCCCCAAAACGCCTCATTGACTTAGCAGAAACGGGTCTCGGAAATGCACTTTCAGGCGTCCATGTTCGATCTGAAAGCTTGGGACGCTCATCGACTATCAGAGGTTGATGTGGTAATGGGAAGCATCTTTTTGTTTGCTTGCAGCATTTAGGGATGTCTGGTTTGTGCATTATGGTGTTGGGTCCGAGTATTTTTTCTCTCTATCGAGTTCGAATTTACATTGCTGACTTTGGGGGAGAGAAGGTGGGTTTGAATAGGAAGGGGAGGGAAAGGGATGGGACGGGAGGTTTTATATCCTGGGGGATGGAAAGATATGATTTGTTGGGGCTGTGGATCGAAGGGAAGCGTTAACTTACTGTACTGTCATCGGCGGGTGATGTGTGTGATCGTGATTCTCCGCAGGTGGCTAGATGAGTGGAATTGCAATGTATAGTCGAAGGAATAGGGCAAAAGGGTTAGACTACGACGGAACGAAATGCACCACTAGAGTCGAGAGAATCACTGCAGATGTGTGTAATTTTGGATGGAAACAGAAGGAGGATATGAAAAGAAATGGTGTAGGAAAAATGAGGCAGTGATCGTTTTATCAACGACAAATTTGGGAGGAAGAAGTAGATGGGTGTAGTAGATGAACAGAATGAGTGCTCAGATTGCAGCAGTGGTATCTTTTACTTTTATGTCTGGGACAAAGCACAACGCTTCTAATGCTTTCCATGGTTCTCAATATGACAAACGAAAAGAAAAGCAATCAAGCACCACCCTTCCTCTTCCTCCGCATCATCCTCTTCTTCTGGATAATCTGCTCTCGTCTCTGTAACCTCCCCTCCTCACCAGGCGGGAAACCCGGCTTGAAAACCTTCTCGACCTTCTCTCCCTTGCCCTTTTTCGACTTCTTGCCTCCCTCTACGCCATCATTTGCGTCATCTCTCTTCCGCTTCCCAGCACCAACGTCGACTTTCTCGAAACTCTTCTGCGTTTTCCCACTGTCCTCACCTTTCTTGCCGAATCCAGGACGGCCAGGCTTGCCTTTCATGCCAACACGGGTCTTCCTCATGACTTCTCCCTTCTTCAACACTTTCTTTTCCTTCTCGGGTGCTTCGCCTTTGGCTCGCAAGTCCATGACTTCTTTGGATCGCAAGCGAGCTTTCTCCTCTTTCTCCTTGCGTCTCTGCACCACCTGAGCATTCTCAATGGCAAACTCGACAATCAAGCGCTGTTTCTTGCCACTGCCGGTATTCTCTACCGCGTGGCCGTTCAACCAACGCAACCCCATCAGCGCCCAGCGATGAGAACTATACTCCACGAAACCGTACCCGCGAGACTTGCCTGCGCCAGACTCCTCTGAAACCTTCGCACCCTCGCGGCCTTCGAAGACGATCTTTGCTTGGCGGACGATACCTTTTCCTTTGGCTTTCCGTTGTCTCTCAGCCTCGCGCATCTCGTCTCCACCGCGAGCTTCTTCCTCCTTGGAGAGTTGGGCTCGAAGTCCGGATTTGACATCTGTGGCGAAACCGACGACTGCTTCACGTGCCAAAGCTTTGAGATCTTTGGAATTCATGTTTTTGGGCAGGTTGCGAAGGGAAAGACGAGTCAAAGAGAGGTGAAGGGTGGGGTTGTTCTGAATGAGCTTTTTGCGCTGCATGGCAGAGTCTTCGCGCATTTTGATCTCCGAGGGGGCAAGAGCTTCGTAGAGGGGTGTGCCTGCGGCAACGGTTCCTTCCGAGAGGAGGTAGAGTTTACGCTTGTCTTTGTCGCGCTCGGTGCGATAGTTTGTGCCGTCGTCTGTGAGCTTGACAGCGGTTTCTTTCTCGACGGCTTTCGAGACTTGAAGTGAGCGGCCGTCAATTGTGTAGAGGCCGCTAGTATCGGCGCTTTCGTTTTGAAGAACAGAGTGAGAGACTTTGGTGATGGCGTTTGCGCCTGTGAGTTGATGTTTTGGGGCACCGCGGAAACATGAGTCGGCGTCTTGGACGTTGAAGAAGCAGACGAAACCTGTGCCTTTTGGTCGGTCTGTTTGGCGGTCCATGACTACACGGGCATAGCGGACAGGCCCAAATTGTGAGAAGTGCTCTTTGAGATCGGCATCGAGCGTTGTGAAAGGAAGGTTGCGAATGAAGAGGGTGGTGGAGTTGTCGGTGATGAGGACTTTCTTCGGTTTCTCTTGTTCGATTTCTTCTTCAGACTCTTCCTCGGCATCATCTTCCCAAACTTCTTCTTCGTCCTTCATCTCCTCATCAGAATCTTCTTGGCCATCCTCGATTTCCTCGGGCTCCTCATCTTCGTCTTCTGATTCCAATTGATCACCAAAGTTCTTGAAGAAATTTGCAACATCATCTTCTCCATCTGACTCTTCCGTGGGCTTCTTCTCTGCTGCGGTCTTCTTTGCCGACTTCTTCTTCTTCTCTGCCAACTTGACCCCACTATCCTCGTCATCACCAGAATCTTCCGCCTTGCTGGATTTATTTTGAGTCTCCCAGACATCTTTGTCCACAGCCCAATCTACAGCCACCATTCTACCATCAATCAACGTGCCATTGATAGTAGCCAACGCCTTCTCGGCATTCTTCTTGCCCCGCATGGTGACGAACCCAAACCCAGCCTGTGTGTCCTTGTTCTTCGGCAGCACAGAAAATTTGACCTTTCCAAATCCCTTGAAGAGATCTGCAAGCTTTTCTGGGGAATTGACGCTCCACGGTAAATTTCGAATAATCAATTTCGGGGGCTTCTTGTCTTCTGCCATCTTGTCCAGTCGAGCCTTCTTGATCGCAGCAGCCTCTGCAGATATGGTACTCTTCCTCTTTCCCTCCAACCCCTCCCCCTTGCTCATCTCTCTCGACCGTGGCTGCGCAATCTCGATTTTCATCTTCCTCCCCAGAAATGTTTGCCCATTGAACTCGTCTAGAGCTCTTTGGGCATCCTCCGCATCTGCCAAAGTAACAAATCCATATCCTTTTGATTGTTTGGTCTCGGGGTCCAGGACAACAGTCGCATGCTTGAGGGGGTAGTTTTGCGAGAATAATTCCGTGAGAGCATCACTTGTTGCGATGGCAGGTAGGGAGCGTACAAACAAGGTCCGTTGGGCGGAGGCATTGGTTTCTTTGCGCGGTTTCTTGGAGGGAGGGTCTTGGGTGGTTGTAGATGCAGCTTCGACATCTGCTTCCCCCTCTGCTTCTTGATTGCGTTGACGTTTCCCCATTTTGGTTGTGGTGGTGGTGGGTGGGATTTCTCGAATATGTTCTCCTCGAGGCTGCTGCTAGAGCACTGTACTCTATGTGAACTTTTTTCTTTTGGGTGCTTGCTCACTTTTATCGCATGTGGGCTATTCTGTTTGCGACCTAGCGCCGATCATTAGCGCGACATGGTCTGATTCGCCTCAAATTTCAACGTGAGAGGAGAGGGGCAGTCTGGTGATATCTGGTAAATTTAGTTGAATACAAAATTAGTACTTTTACCTAAAAGCATTTAAATTACTTCAGATCAAGCCTGTTGATAGCAATAGAATTAATTACCTTGATAGTAAAAGTGGTTATGTGCCAGTGCCAGTACCAGTGCCAAGACTGAGGTGAGTCGGAGGTGGAGGAGACCGAGACTGAGACTGCTCAAGACCAAGACTGTCCTGGAAATGGGGATGGAAATGGACATGGAACGGGAGTAGAGCAGGTCCGGGGTACCTACCTTACCCTACGTAGAACCACCACCAGAGTACCTACAGCAGGATCGGATTCCCAAGGGACTGGTACTGCATGGTCGTCATAAACCGCATCGCATCGATTTATCTATTTTATTTTCTATTTAAATCCTTCTCGCCCGGGGGCCGTACACTGACTATACTGTACCGTCCACTCCGGCTCTATTGTCAGCTTTTTTGGTGATTCCGTATTCACGTGACTCCGATCCCGCCCCACTCCCCTAGCGTGCTTCTGGCTCGGCTGCAATGGCTGGATCGTATCGTCAAAGACGACGGCGCCTCCGATCGTCTCTGCTTCTCCACGACAACTCAACGTCAACACCACCACCGACGGCATCGCGAACTCTTCGTCGACGAACCCGAGTACCCCTCGAGATATTGCTACTCGCTGAGGACCTTGCATGAAGGAGGATACGACATAGGTAGCTGGAGACTCACGGCGTGGTCTGCGCTGCGCCCTGCCCTGCCCTGTCCTGCGACCGTCGCTCACCCGATCTCTGCCCCGACCCTGCGATCTCCCTCCCACCCATCGAGAACCACCCAGCAGACGCTCTGCCCCGAACGACGACTCGGAATAGCCTCTCGCATACCATACTCGGATCCTCGACGACCACGACGGGTGCCGGCGCATCTGCAAAACCTCTGCTCCTTGAGCTCCCACGGTCTTTCACCTTTGGCGGCTCACGGCGTCGTCTGCTTTGTCCATACAGTAACAACATACATACAATCAAAACATACATCTCATGACCTCGACATACTCGAATCTACACCACGAAATGACTTCTAATCTCCCTCGGACCCCCGAAACTCCGTCTCAAACATCTCCCAGCTCTGCTGAGTTCCCAACCAAGCACGTCACCTCACCCATAGACACCCACTCCATGCCAACGCCTGCTCGCAGCGTCAACGGCAGCATGTCCTCTAACAACGCTGAGACCTCATTCGAGGCTACTCATGAAGATTCGTCCCTTAAGCGCAAGCGGGATTCGGACGATCAAGGAGATCAAGAACAGAAGAAGAAGGTACATGTCGAGGAACCTGAGAGTCTACACAGTCTTACGCTCAATGACCTCCATCTGGATGTCGGCGAAAAATACTACCTCTGCAAGACCCGTAAGACTTCCCGATTCTCAATGATCTACCACTTCCCTGGTTTTGTATTCCAGAACTTCCATTCACCTTCCCTGCACCTCATCTGATGAAGTACCTGGTTAACATGGAATTGATGTGCAGCACACACTGCTCAAGGAGTTAAGAACGCTGAAGGAGTTACAAAAGCACCTCTTCGTGAGGATCTCTTCGAGCGATATAACCTGTATGGTATCGCAAAGACAGTCGCGAGAACCAATCCCGATGGATCGAAGGCTGTCAAGCTTCGCAAGACATACAAGAATCACATCAAAGACCACGGGCTGGTTGGTTCGTTTGATGCCGTTAAGAAGGAGCAGGGCACGCCCGGAACGTTGTATGAGCTAATGTGGAGAGTGAAGTACCAAGATGAGGATTGGAAAGCAGAATGGACACAAGGGAAGGAAATCGAGAAAGGCATACCCGAGTCATTACTACCTGCCGGTAACAAAGTCTTCACCATGGCGAAGGGACCGATACCAAAGGACATGTTCAATCCTACAGTTCTTGGAGAGGGTGGAAATCCAACGGCACCAGTTGAGTCTGCCAAGGGCGTTCCAAATGGATCCAGAACACCTGTCCCACAAAATTCTGCGGTCGCTCGTCCTGGCAAGGTGGCTAGCAAGGCTGACGCCCAACGTCCCAAGAGAGTCTCCACGAAGCGCACGTATGGGGATTCGAGCTTTGAGGGTTACGGCGAGGGCTACGTTGATGACGACAATCAAGACCCAGGCTACTCGACTGGTGATGGAGATGGTGGAAAGCGGAAGCGTCCAAAGAAGGTTGGATAATTTGCTATATACTTGAATGACATGAAAGCTGACAAAGACAAGAACTCTCAAGGCCATGGCTTCCAGGGAGGTCCCATGCGACAAAACAGCTACGGACCAGGCATGGTTGGAGCTTGAAGTCGGCAGCAGACAAACTCTCTGGTTGTACGATATTCGAGCCCACTCGGTCACTCGAACCTCCATATTTCCGATACCCTTGGTTCGGTTGTATTCCCTCCTCTGTTGGTTGATAACGGGTGCTTCGCTAGAGAAGTACATCGAACACGGGACATCAGATGCTGGGACCAAGCTTTTTCGCTTTGGTAAAATCACAAAATTTCCACTGCGTCTCTCAGTCACTGAGGGAATGATGGCGCACTACATTTTCAGTCGCCTCAAGCGTTTTTTGCATTTCTGGTTTTAGCGGGTGCTGGCGTTGGGATAAGAAGGCAGCCAGCCAGTCAGGCACACCAACACCAGTTGCAAACGGACTGTTGTAGCATAATGTCAGATGAAGATCAAGCAACCCCATTCCATGACTGTGAAAGTGAAAACAACTCCCCTCCTCAAATTTCCCTGCAAACAAATTCCCAAGTGGGCACAATCTTCCCTTCAGGTCAACTAGGATTTGGTTTGACCTGCTCCAACTGGGATTTTCTATTCAAGCTACCATCATATATTTTTGATATGCATGTTTTTTTCACATCCATATCTGCAGCTCCTCCACCCTTGCCGAGTAAGCTCTTTTCGCGAGTGCCAGCTGTGTCTCAAGATCGAGTGCCCCTCGCCCCAAGTCACGCCATAAAGTGACTTATACGTCCACTTCTTTGCATTCCTCTTTCGCTGCGAACCTATCCGCCGATTGATATCCACCTAAACATTGGATGGCGTTTGCTAATTGTTTCATATTCGCGTTCGCGTTCGTGATTACTTACAAAAATCAGGTTAAGGTAGTTAGTTGATGTGTTGATATTGAGAAGTATTTTGGGTCGTACGGATTCGCATTAGTAGAACTGGGTATGGCTGGGAGAAATCTAATTCGATGCGTCTGAATTCATCATAACATCATCAGTCTCAACGCATCAATCCAGCAGGGTATGGGTCTACAGCGCACCCCCAGAGACAAATCCAAGCACGGGAATGCTCAGGTCTCGCTTGTAGTAGCCCTCAATCCCAACCTCGACCGATGATTTTTGCTACCTCTGCCTGTTCCCCTAGCACTCGTGTTCTGCGATCTCGTTCTACGCTCTTCCACACGCATTTTATTGTTATAAACACGCTCGCTAGATATACGGATAGTATCTTCATTTCGGTTCGAATTGGTTACACTCGTTGCACACAACATCCAAGCTCACCACAGCACAACGCTGGAAGAGATCCGACGTGGAGTGGAGTGAAGTGAGGTGGAGGGAGGAGTCTTCCTGGCTTGTTCTCTTGCTGTCACATTGACAGTTAAGAAAGCAAGACAAGATGATTTTACGCGTTGCGACTTCGTTCTTTTACTTCTACTATCTACTTTTCACACTCACTGTTTTTTATGCGTAAGTCTCTCCTCTCCTCTCTGTTCCCCATTCCCCATCCCAAGCGAACCCCAAGTTTCACTCTGTCCATGCTCTCTGCTAAGTTATCATCTCTCGACCACGCAGGTCGACCATCACAGCGCAAATTTCCTCACATACCTTCGCTTCCCGAATCATTAGCACATTCGCAGGCAATGGCCAAACGACCACAACTCAGATCTTTTGGCGGACTTTGGAGCCCGGGGAGACGGCCAGTACGAGTCTCGATGTCATGGCAACGAGCGAATTAGAGGGAACCACTGCTTCTCCTTCGTTGCTACTAGAGACGTCACGAACAGGAATCCAAACTCAGACTCCGCCACCTGCGACCCTTCCTGGGTCAGGGACAGGCATGGGGACGACTCCTCCAAATCTGGCCTCTTCAGTCAGAGCTAGTATGTCACAAGCTACTGGGGCGGCGGTCACGATGGTGTTCTGGGATCCGCAAGAGAGTTCTACGAGTATCCTTTTCGGATCCTCGAGATCTAGCTTAGAGAGCCAAACTAGGTCTATGAGCGCTACTTCTACGACTTTAAGTCTCAGTGGGAGCCACGCATCTACCTCTTTGGATTCATCCATAGATACCGTTTTGCAGAGTCAGACTGTGCGGTCTGTGAGTAGCCTCTCGATATCGGATGTCTCCTCAACGCAGCACATGTTTTTTTCGACGAGTATTACTGCCACGGTGTTGTCTTCTTCTATTTCTGTTATGGAGCGTACGGATCAGAGCCAAAGCCAAACGAGATTATCCGTCAGCAGTCTCTCACAGTCCTTCGCCTCGAATATAAATTTTTCAACCATGGTGGCATCCTCTTCACTCTTGATTGTAGGAAGCACTAGTCAGCTTTCACTATCTGAAACCAGCCTCTCGGCGACAGTCACCTCAGACTCTGCCACGATATCAGCACTTTCAACCACATCAATTCCATCAGTATCATCGCTTGATACGGTCTCGAAAAGTTTAGAAAGCACGCAACTGTCAACTGTAGCGCTATCCGAGTCGCTCGTAATCTCTGCAGGCTTGCTAGACTCTTCCTCTGGAGTAATCTCTTCGAGTATTATATCCACAGCCACGCTTTCCGAATCGCTTTCGATGTCGACAGGTTCACAGAGTGGCAGTTACGTGAGAATAACCTCCACCACCGCCATTGCGCTTTCAAGCCAGGTCTCTGGCTCGAGTCTGTCTTTTAATTCGATGACTCCATTGACGACTTTGTTGAGCGGTTACGAGATGATCTCTCCATCGATTTCAACATCAGGAGAGGTTGCCTCGACTATCGATACGAGAAGTTCTTTGTTGGCGGAGAGTTCGAGATCAGTAAGCGGTATTTTCAGGTCGTCTCAATTTCCATCCATGATTGAGGAGAGTAGCACGGCAAGTGGAAGTGTCATATCCACGTTCACCGGATCGATCCCAGTTTCTACCAGCGAAATCTTGGCTGTGCTGAGCAGTTCCATTTACAGCTCAGTTCGATTTGTTGCTACGTCGGACAGTGGTATCTTGGCACTTTCCAGCACCGGTACAAATTCGCTACAAGGTTCGTCACTCGGCGCGACTTCTACCCAACTCCCTGGAATGTCGTATGGATTTGCCTCGAGCCCATCCCAGAATTTTATTTTGTCTTCTCCTCCGGTATCGATCTTAGCATCTGGACTTTCCAGTACTATTCAATCATTAGGTATGCTCAACAAAAGTCCGTTGGGGTTACCTTCCCCACCCCATTCCCCAAAATGGCACAATTCCCTTCTTTAGATCAGCCATATATCACCAGGAAATCCTTGCCCATTGGACCAAATATCTAGGTCTCCAATATGTGCTATTGCTCGATATCAATCGGACCATTATCGCACAAGGAGCGACTGACAGGATATTTTGGGGACGACAAATGAAGCTACTGCTGCTCCCCTCATACAAGTACCCTTGCAAGTTTGATGGCTTGTGGATTGGGACGCGGTACTGCTGATGCCTTTTGATGGGAGATATAACTGTGGAATTTGCTAACAGTTCCTCCAGGCTCGAGTACAGAAGTTGTCAATTCACCCACACCATCTACAACCGGTTTCCTGACTATGACCAAGCCATCGATTTTCACTTACAAGACATCTACCTTCTCTCGGACGATCCCATCAACCTCTGCAGTACTCCCAGAATCAACCACAATCGCTGGTCAGTCTCCATCATCCGCAGAACCGTCGCCTACTCTCGCCTCCGCCGGACTCGCAACGATCACACCAGTTCCCGCTGTCACTGCATCAACAGGCTCAGCTCAAACAGCAGAGACCAGAACATTTTGGGACCCTGTCGAACCATCGTCTAAAATATCTGACTACTCTAGTCACAGCTCGGTATACAGTAGTATCATGTCCTCGATGTCATCTATTACTGTCAGTGCCAACTTATCTCTTGCGCACAATAGCACCAGCGAAGTTAGTTCTAGCATCACTTTCACGATTTCCGAATCTATACTATCTTCGCTTTCAGCTCCGCAGACGGTTTCGGAGTCCGAGACAAGAAGTTCGAGTTTCAGTGAGACTCAGAGCTCCAGTCTGCCGCTCGGAACTTCAAGCCACTCTCTCGCAGGATTCGTCTCTAGTGTCAGTAGTGGACAAATTTCTACTTCGGTATTCGAGACATCTAGCTTGTCCTTCTCGGAAACAGTTATCAGTGTCCGCAACACACTGAGCTCTAGTTTGCAACTTGAAACATCATCTCTATTCTTATCCCTTTCGGCTTCGAGCTCTGCTATGAGCAACCTTCCGACCTTCATAGCAAGTGGGGCATCTACTTATGAGCATTCAAGCTTCCCGACATCCTCTTCCCAAGCCTCATCGCTTGCGACCACATCTTCAACAAGTGTCATTGACCCATCTGTGGCCTCGACTAACCAAGGTACAAGTACCCATCCTTCCTCCACTAATCTACAGGTGTCAACATTGGAAACCGCAGCAGAAAGCGCAAGTCTCTCGCAATCGGCTGAAATTTCATCGCGAAGTGCATCTGTGTCCAACCTACGATCATTGTTTACATCAACCGCAGGAAACTCTGCGAACAGTGTGGTCACGACATCTCCAGCACAGTCAACATTGAGCTTTGCAAGCAGTTTCTTAAGTCTTTTCATGAGCCGCTCAGGATTCTCAACCTCGTACCGAAGCAGCTTTGTGAGCCAGACAAGCCAACCTATGAGCCAAGCACATTCTACAAGTCCGGCATCACTCTCCGGAAGTTCTCTTCAGAGCTCCACTGTTAATGTTTCTGGAGCATCTTCTACAATTCTGTCGGTGTCCTTTATGAGGTCTGCTTCTGCAAGCAGCGTCTATAGCTCAGTCATGGCTTCGGTATCATCGTCTATGGCGTCAGTATCATCTTCACTGGCTTCTGAAACATCGAGCTTGAAAGCCCAGAGTCTGTCATCCCTGGCTTCAAGCATGGCTTCAGCTGGTATCTCATCTACTGTCCTACCAGAGTCTTCTACGATTATGGCCTTGTCGACTGCAGAAAATACACCTGGTGTTTCTTCTCCCCAGACTGTCGTATACTCGACCTCCAGTGTTTTTGATCCTGGGTCGAGCACAGTCTTTTCTTCTACCCAAATCTCAGAGCCGACCTCACAGTTTGCGACTCCATCTACTATAGTGTCGACACCAATCCCGAGTGCTCCGCCATCTATCTCAAACGCGGCCACCACACCAGGTATCGCGGCATCGCCGATCCTAGAGATAAGTACCAACCCTGGACTTGTGATCTCAACATCAGTTGGCTCACCGCTTCAAACGACGTCAGAAGCGCCGCCACTTCCAAGCGCTGGACAGGTAACACCCGTGATTTCAAGCACGACGGTACAAGCTACAACTCCAGTCCCAACCCAAAGCATTCACAGCGCCGAGATCAGCACCTTCTGGGACCCCGTCGTGCCGTCCTCCACAGTGTCGGGATATTCAAGCCAAAGCCGCGCCTACAGCAGCCTCATGTCCTCGATCACGGCCAGTCTTTCAGCGAGCATATCGTCGGCATCCGCGTCTTCTGAGCCGGAATCCCAGAGCCTATCCTACAGCTTCTCAATGTCCATCTCAGCCGGCATATCACTCAGAAGTTCCATGGCCGAAGTATCATCCAAGCTATCTGCTCTCGAATCCTCACAGAGCTCGTACTCTTCTCTTCTATCGAGTATCACTGCTTCGTTAGCATCTGCACTCCCAAGTTCAGTCGCATCGAATATATCGTCTCTTGAATTGGTGAGCTCCTCGGTCGAGTCTCTATCTGCGTCCGTCTCGGCGCTGGGATCTTCTCAAAGTGCTTCTATGCCTGCTCCAGCGACTTCAAGCCCTGAGAGCACCAGTCAGCTTACGACTGCGTTTAGCTCCAGTGCATCCTCGGCGGAGATTTCGTCGTCGCTGTCCGTCCTATCAGCGGGTCAGAGCGAATACTCCTCCAGTTTGGAGAGCCTCACTGCGACATTCCCAGCGATTTTACCCAGTAGTATTCAGTCTACAGTATCGTCTCTTGAATCAGCTAGCAAATCTGCATCGTCGGTTTCGTCCTCGCTCTCCGTTCTGGCGAGTTCGCAAAGCTTGTCTGTTACGACTTTGCCCAGTATCTCTATGGCTGAGATGTTGTCCTCCCTTTCTGCTCTATCGGCGAGCCAGAGCGAGTATTCATCTAGCTTGGAGGATCTCACGTCGTCATTCTCGGCGAGTGTTCCAAATGCAATGGTGACTACTTTATCTTCTCTTGAGTCAGCAAGTAAATCCGTATTGGTGGCTTCGTCTTCGCTATCTGCAGTCGTATCTTCTCAGATCCATAGCAGCATAATGATCGAGAGCCGCTCAGCACAGATCTCCGCTTCTTTAACAGCGGTGGCGTTAAGCCAAAGTACATACTCGTCGCAACTATCCAGTATTACAGCATATTACTCCTTGAGTTTACCAGGCAGTATTGCATCAGACCTGTCGTCCCTTGGCTCACTATCCAAGTCCGCAACCGCAGCATCATCTCAAATACAGGGTTCGAGTATGCCGGGTAGTTCAATGGCACAGATGTCGCCTTCAATGTCGGCACTGTCAGGTTCGCAGATTGGCTACTCTTCGATTCTTGAAAGTCTCACAACCCCAATCACGACTTTGCCGTCGCGCGTGGTTTCCGTCATATCTTCTATACAGTCTGTGAGCAAGTCGGCCTCATTGAAGACTTCTTCACTATCTTCTCTTGTATCATTTCAAGATAGTGTAGCGTCTGTGAGTAGTGAGATACCTTCTTCCCTACGGCCACTGTCATCGTTACAGAGTGATTACTCGTCCAGTCTACAAATTCTTACAGCCCCGGTTACAAGCCTTCCTTCGACCCTTGCTTCAACAGTGTCCTCAACTATCTCGGGCAGCAATTCGATGGCCGATCTTTCATCGTCCTTGGTATCGTTTCAAAGCCGACCTACAAGCCCAGCTCTCACCACACCCGCTGCGACTTCTTCTCTGACACAACTACCGTCCTTGATCTCCGCCCTACCTTCATCTGCTAGTTCATACTCCTCTGCGCTAGAGAGTCTCACTACTTCAATTAGTTCCGCCCTTCCAAGCAGCGTCCTCTCGAGAATTTCTTCGCTCCAATCAGCAAGTAGTTCACTCTCAGAACGGTCCTCCTCACTATCTGCATCGGCATCTTCTGCGAGTGTCAGTCGGACAGAATCACTCAGTACGGTTCTCGTGAGCACCACGCAGTCTCAATATGTGTCTACGACAATTGTGTCCGTTACGATTGTGGAAAACAGTTTGACAACCACTATTTCGGTTACGCAGACCATGATACTGCCAACATCGACACCAGCAAGTGTAAATGCATCGGAAAGCGGTCCGATCCAGTCAACATCATCGCCTCAGAGTTTGATCTTTACTTTCCAAAGCAGTGGCTTCTCCACCATTCCGAGGTCATCGAGCCGAATCGCATCGGAGGGCATGTCTCAAAGTGTATCCATGTCACAGTCGATCCTTGGTACATCATTCACTACCTCGGCATCCTTACTGTCTTCTTCCGTTATGTCTGGAATATACTCTGTCTATGTCAATACAGGGACCAACGAAGGGCCGACATCTACATCCGAAGTAGCCACTGGATTCGGAAGCTCGTCGATGGCCTATACAAGTCTCGGAGCAACATCTTTTGGCATTGAAAGTACGGGTAGAAGTATGAGAATAAGTGAAATTTTGAGTGGAACTCAAAGTGGGATTCAAACCACACGTATCAGCGCATCTTACCAAAGTATAACATCTTCATACATCCCGTTATCAAGTGCTGAAAGCGGATTGTCGCAGGTAAGCGGTCGTTTTTTCAGGCCTAGGACTTTAGTGCTTATGATTTGTAGACGTCTTCTTTTGGTCAAACGAGTGTAGTCTCCAGCACGTTTTCCGATGTGTCGATTACTCCGATAGCCAGTCAGGTCAACATCGTATCAAGCTTCACAGTGAGCTTCAGCGTGAGAGAAAGTAGTCAGAGAATGGAGACTGTGCCGAGTGCTAGCTCGATGTCATCTAACGCTCAGACAGATTCTCTATCAGAATTGCGATCGCAGGATACATCATCGTCATCAGTATCAGGTTCACAACAGAGCAGCAAATTATCCACAACTATTCAGACGCTATCTCTGGGTACCTCAACCAACATCCTTGAATCGACATCTTTCGCAGCCACCTCATCCGCTCAACAATCTGTCCCAACTACAGACAACACTGCAATCTCCTCAATCTCAATCTTAATCTTGGGGTCAAGAAGTCAATACAGTTCAGTGCCATTGCGCACATTCTCGGTCTCGGAATCACTTGTTTCCAGCCAGACTTCGAAACCTGAGACTGCAACTGTATTTCCCCCTGTTTTGTCGTCGCCGTACATATCCTCCTTCTCCAGTGAAGAGCAGAGCAGTATACCCAGTCCATCTTTTAGCTTTTCTTTCTCGGCGTCTTTGACCGGAAGCGAAATTGCGTTATCTACGCCTGGGTCAAGCATCCCGCCTGGCTCCGGTTCGGTTGCGGAACGTACAGATACGATTTCTGAATTGCGAAGTGAGAGTACCGTATCAAGCTTTAGTACACCATCTGTATACCCCTCGTTAATTGGATCATCCGGTACAGGAAGCATTACTAGTGCAGGTGAATCGACATCGGTATCACAGAGCTTTATATTGATATCTTCTACCATTGTGGAGTCACAGACTCTGCCATATGCAAGTACGACAACTAGCTTTGAAGTCTCATCCGAATCTTACTCATCAATTACATCGTCAACTATTGAAAGTAGTTCATTGGTTGGACAGTCGGGATCATTTTCACAGAGCCAGTACTCAACATACATGTCAGTCTCTAAATCAGATAGTCAATCAATGAGTGACACAGCAACTAGCCTGCTCCAAACCAGTACAGAGAATATGGTCTCGTCCACGATTATTTCAGGATTGAGCCCCTCGTCAGGAAGCTTCTTCCTGAGCCCCTTTACGGCTTTGTCTTCTCGGACGATCACACAAGGGGCCCCTTCGGCATCAAGTGAGGTCAGCTCGAGTGTGGTCTCACAGGATGGCTCGGGATTCCGATCTTCGACCTTGGCCGGATCTTCGATCCAAAGTACTTATGTATCAAGTTACGTAACTGATATCACATCGAAGTTGTCGTCTGAAGTTGCACCAACGTCTACAAAACTTGAGATTTCCACGCGCGGAAGTGTCCTGCAATCAACATCTGCGTCCTATGTTACACTGTTCCCTGTGTCATCCACAATGTCGAGTGGGTACGCATCAAGTAGCGGAACTGTGGAATCCTCTGGAAATCCATTGCAGACAGTACAGTCCGCTTCGAAGCTTCCCGGGTTCTCGTCAACCGCCAGTCTTTCCCAATCGACGCTTGTACCGGAGACAACTTCAGGGAACCTGTTATTCTCAATGTCGAGTGGCTACACTTCAACCAGTGGAGATGCCCTCTCAACTAGAATCACAGCACCACCTGTACAATCATCAACTGTGCTAGCTCTATCGCCAACCCAAACACCTCCAGAGCCAACATCTTCAGGGGCTGCTACTACGAAAACATATTGGGATCCTGTTCCGTCGTCATCCAGCCCATCCACATCTGAGGCAGGCTCGACAGCAACGCCAATTCCTTCCTATCTACCTTCCGTTAGCACAACCGACGCTGAACAGACCTCGGCGACACTTGAGCAATCGCAAATTCGGAGCGCCATTGAAAGTACGAGTGCAAGTGTTTCCCAAAGCTTCACTATTAGCTCAGGGTCCACAAGCTATGTGCTCAGCTCTACACTTCAAGACATCTCGTCAAGCATGTATTCGTCCACTCAACTACTATCTTCTTCTAGGGAAGTCCAAACAGCCCAGTTCTCCCAGACGCAAAGCAGTTTGGCGGTTGAAACTGCGTCTCAAAATATTGCTTCAAGTCCAGGATCAACAAGCTATGCGGTCAGGTCTACCGCGCAGGATTCTTCCTCTGTCTCGTACTCTCAATTGGTATCTTCCTCCATTGGCACCCAGACATCTCAAGCCTCCCCAATGCTGAGCAGCACGGCCAGTCAGATTTTGTTACCTGGCTCGACACTGCTATTGTCCGAGTCTGCTTCAAACACCATGTCTAATCAACCGGGGGCCTCCTCCAAAACGGAATCCTCGTCTGTTGGGGCTCAGACATTATACCTCTCAAGTTCAGGCACGGAAATTTTGAAGATCGAGTCAGCTACTATGCCAGCATCGTCTGTCCAGGTGGGAAGTACGCAGACGCCGGCCATTTCCGTGTCCACAGAAGTCCTCTCGAGCAATTCTGCGGGCTCCCTCGTCTCCTCATCGCAACTATTTACGGCTCCTGAACTCGCTACATCATCTACCGGATCTCAAAGTCTCGTTCCTTCGACATCGTTTGCAAGTTTCTCTGCTTCCCCGAATACAGCGTCCGTCCAATCCTCATACACATCTCTATCATCGATATTCGCCACTAGAATGCAGTCGCCAACTCTCTCGAGTGTGGGCTCTACGGTGGAATCTCAGAGCAGTTACCCGCTTTCTGTTTTATCCTCAATCGGTCAGACTTCGGAAGAAATTGCTCAGAGCACTTCGATATTGGCGTTATCTACCCGGGCTTCTCAGAGTTCATCATCAGCTAGTGAACCACGGAGTTCTACGCCGTCAGTATTCTCATCCAAGTTAGTCCAGGAAGCGTCGGTCATTTCGACCAGCATACTCTCCGCTTCTGATGGGACTTTAAACACGCTGTCTGTACCGAGTTCATCCAAAAGCATCGGAACCTCAAGTGAAGAACTCACAAGCACGGTGCCGTCCATTAGCTCATTGTTGACAATTTCATCGCAGGAAAAATCATCCACTCAGAGCTATACTTATTCTCAAACTGGCCCTTTCACAAGTTCCTACCTCTTCATGGGTTCATCAAGTGCCGATCAAGGAATATCTTCAAAAACTGCTTCAAGTGCAGATTCAAGCCAAACAGATATTTCCTCGTACACGGTCTTGTCTACAGGCCCCCAAGCTTCAGTTCCAAGTTTTACAATTCCATCTGAAGTTTCGTCGAGCCAGATCTCAAGTCCTGCTATTTCCTCAAGCATTATAGTGTTATCATCCCAGACGATTTTAATTTCCAGCACTTTGCAGGAAGAGATTTCCAGTGTACAGGCTTCCTTTTTATCGTCAACAGCCTCAGTTCCTAGCGCTGGCTCACAGCCTCCGAGATTATCTACGGCAACCGAGACTCAGTCCTCGCAATCCCCGAGTTCATCAGTCAGTCAGATCTTGTCCACTTCTTCGTTCGCCATTTCAACCGGTACACTATCGCAATCTGAGCCCACTGTTTCTATCGGTGTGCCGTCGACCGAGATTGGACAGAGCTCAGTGCCGTACCAATCATCCTCATTCAGTGTGGCCTCGATAAGCGTATATCCATCAAGCTTTGAACCATCTGTATCCGCAACGATATCTGACTTACAATCCTCATCGCAAGCCCAGAGCGTGTCGGAGGCCTCGCAATCTGCAAGCATCAATGAAGCAACGTACTCGTCATCCCTCTCAATGTTATCTTCGATGTACAGTCGGAGCGCATTCACAACCTCTTACCGAGATCAGAATAACACGGTATCTGAATCCTCGAATATGCCCAGCAGCATCGAGACGTTGTTCTCTACACCTGGTCAAACATCATCGGAATCGGTCTCAAGAACTGCTCTTGGTTCAAAAACAGCATCAAGTCTTATCTCAAGCAGCTCACAGTCGTCCGTTTCGGTATTCTCGAAGTCGCTTACCAGTGAAGTTCAATCGTCTTATTCAGCTTTGCACTCCACAGAAAAGGTCTCGACTTCCTTACAACTGAGCTCTGTAAGCTTCATATCATCCACTTCCAGCCAATTTCCCCTCGAGTCGCCGTCTCTCACTATTTTCACCTCTTCAAGTGAGCTGTCAAGTTCTTCGCAATCCATCCCACCGTCCGCGTCGTTGTCGCTTACGAGCGAAGGGAAACCCCTTTCTTCAACTTTGCAATTGACAGAGAGCATGTCAATTTCCCGAGAATCAAGCTCCGTGGGTTCCATATCATATATCTATAGTAAATCTACGACTCAGTTACTCCTCACAACCAGTCCGGGATCTTCATTTATATTATCGAGCACGAACCAATCTACTGCGTCAGTGCTTTCGTCGACGATATCGATAGAGGTCCAAACCGCCCCGTTGACTTCGTCAGTCTCAGAGGATGTATCCACTTTGGAGCAACAGATCAGCAGTACAGCATCCAGATTCTCAACTCCAACCTTATCTTCAACCGGGGTGACTCCCGGCGATTCTGTCGTGTCGACGCAATACACCAGCTTCTCACCAGGCATCACAAAAACCATCTCCTCGGTGTTTGAATTGTCTACCGCGATTGAACCTCAGACAGCGTCACAAACCCTCTCGGAATTCTCAGAACGCCCCTCCAGCTCTAAGCAGCAGGTCAGCAGTGCAGAGACAGGTTCCTCGACTTATGGTAAATCATCTTCTGAGCTGATTTCTGAGACGTCTAAGGGGTCGACGCAAATTACCTCGCTTATCTCAACTATCTCGCGATCTCTTGTACAAGCAGCTTCCTCGAGTGTCATAAACGAAAGCCAAACCACGTCTTTAAATTTGTCGACTTCAGAAGTTACATCGCAACTGAAAAGCTCAAGCGCAGGCGTTGACTCCCAGACCTCCGCCACTCCTTTCACTCCACAATCAAGCTCCGCGTATCTAAGCCAACGGTCAAGCACTGTGGATCTATCGTCAACAACTGAGGGGGTCACGACTTCCCAGGCCCAGGCATTAACACAAGGCACCAGCTCACCAGGTTCAATATCTTCCACTGTTCTAGCCGTAACAAGTGAGAGGCCAAGTACATTTACTCATCTATCCAGCGGATCATCCCATGCTTCACAACAGCAGAGTCCAAGTCCCAGTGTTGGCTCAGTACATTTCGTCATCTCGTCTAACTCAGAGTCAACTTCGATATATGTTACTGCAAACAAATATTCAAGCACTGCGGATCTATCATCCTCAATTAAGACGCTCACGAATTCTCAGGTCCAGTCATCGACACAAATTAGCAGCATTCAGTACTCTGTTTCTTCTACAGTCCTGTTCATAACGAATCGATCCTCGAACCCTACAGCCTTGCCGTCAACCGAGCCAGCGTCAGCTTCACAGCAGCAAAGTCCAAGTACCAGTGCCATGTCTCAGGTCATTCTTCCGTCGACCAACACGCAATCCAGTTCCCCAGATCTTATCTCGAGCGAACCCTCGAGCTTGTTGGCAATGTCCTCAACAATAGGAATGTTCACGACGTCTTACTTCCAGAGCTCAGTGGGCAGCGGCAGCGAGCAAGCTTCCACTTCTTCGACACTATTATCCAGCTCTATCGTTACAAGTCAGATTCAATCCGTATCTCTGACTAGGATCATCACAAGTTCCGAAGAGCCAAGCTTAAGCGCAGCGAGCGCATCAGAAAGCACAGTGCCTACATTGTCCACTTTGGTGATTGGGACCTCCAGTGAAATTGAAACTGCATCTGCTTTATCTTCGTCGGCTTTACAGTCCGACATATCATCGTACGCGACAGCTACGCTATCTGGAGTTTCGTTCTCTGTATCTCAAAGTTCAGGCGCGCCTGAAACTACCATGCTTTCAACCACGCAATTTGTGTCAAGTTCGGTTGGATTAAGTGCGGTATTAACCAAATCAAATGCATTTTCCTCTGGTGAGACAATTTCTGTGGACATTGCATCACAAACTTCGTCGTTTTCCTCCGGCTTCCCATCAGAAAGCCCGATTCAAGTTGGAAGCACATCTGGGTCATTGGGAACCTCTGCACTATCATCTGCAATCGCAAGCCATAGCCAAGTTACGACCTATCCATCATCCGAGATTGTCAAATCTGATTCTCAAAGCGAGATTCGAAGCAACGCTACTCCTACGGGTGAGCTTTCTTCAACTTCAGCTCAGATCCTAAGCCAAGGAGCAGTCACGGGCACTAGTGTTACCTCCTTACCACTCGAAACTAGTGAAATAGCAACTATTTCAGGCCTGGTGTTAGCCTCATTATCACTCACACCAAAATCGAGTATCTCCGGCGAAAGCGCATCGTCTACGATTCGATCTGTACCGACACCAACACAGTCCTCTATCACGGAAGAGTCATACACGCCATCTATCTTACCTATCACAACTGTTCAGACTTTTCAGACTACAGAACAATCTGCTTTTCCCACGAAGTTTTCAGAGTCCGAAACGAGCCCCTTCTTGTCTTCAAGTATCTTGGAGACGTCTGTGGAGCTCACCATGTCAGCCGCTTCCGAGTTGGCATCCGCCAGTCAACCCACAAGTATCTCATTCATTGTCCAGTCACCGCAAATTACGGTTACTAGTATTTCTCAAACTGTGCTATTCCAGAGCTCGGGTTCGTTCGGTACCACAGCGAGTACGGTATCAACTTTGTTATCCCAAAGTCTGACTTCAGTTATTTCACAATCGGAACCTTTGAGTCTACCCAGCACCGAACCAAGCCTCCCAACTTCTGTGTCAGCCACAGCTGTATCTCAATCTCAAATCTTGTCAAGTGTTGCAATGCACTCCTCTACTGGAGAAGCTTCATCGTTAGAATCAACTCAGCCGAACGATTCCGCGACCGAGTTATCATCAGCAAGATCTATCGTGTCGAGTATCCTGCAGATTTCAGCCCTTGTCTCCAGTACAATCGAACGTGTGTCCATTACTACTTCAAATCTCGTTACACAGACGTCCGTCTCCCAGTCAGGTGCGAGTACTACGTCAATTACTGTCAATACAGCTTCGGCGTCACAGAGCTTAGATGTTTCGTCGCTGGACTTTATTTCAGTCACAATGAGCACATCTAATCCAACAGAGAGCACGATCAGCCCTATTCATTCGTCTTTGAGAACAACAGACCTTAATTCTATCTTATCATCCTCCCCCGTAGTTGATTCCAGACAGTTTTCGAGCTCTGCTTCAACCCTGACAGGTAGTCATTTCTCAAGCTCTGTGACTTTAGGGACTTCAAACCTCTCCTCTGCACAATCCACTGGAAGTCTCTCGGAGTCTGTCTCGCTTCCCACTGCAATTTCAACTTTTTCAGAAGTCATTCAGGACAGGCCTACCTCTACCTTTACAAGCTTTGAATTGCCTGCTGTCTCCTCATCCCAGGTGACGGAAAGCACGCCAGGAAAGATTTCGTCGTATCTGGTAGCGCAGTCCACTTCCATCTTGGCTTCCAGATCCACTGGGGTCCTGGACTCGTCAATTATGTCTATATCCAGAACAACTTCCTACGCAAGCAGCACCTTCGAGTTATCATTATCCGCTGTGGAGTCATCATCTGTTGCTTTGGAGAGTAGACCCAGTTCCTTCTCCGTGGCGTTCTCAATCACCATCCAAACAACGACTTTCCAAGTATTAAGCGGAGAGACATTATCTTTAAGTATTTCAGGTGATACACAGGCTTCTGACGTCACGCTATTATCTTCCGCGGTCGATCCAGGGTCATTCACAGGCTCCCCCTCCATTTTGAGCCAGGAGCCAAGCTCTTCGCTTAGCATGTCAACACTGGCGCTTGGAAGCGAGACCAGCCGTACCCCGCTTTCCTTGCCTATCAAGACTTCAACATCTCAAGCATCAGTTTCGATTAACTTACTTGCCTTTAGCCTCTCTTCAAGCGTTTTCGGTACTGAAACCAGAACAAGGAGCAGTTCTGGCGCCGACTCCTCAAATGTGACAGAAACTTCCACGGCAGCATTGTCCGAATCGTCTGCTCTGCCACAGGCTAGTGCTTCTTTTGTGCCAACTAGGGATACAGGCTTACTGCAAATATCGCAAGTATCGACGAGTATTCACCCTCAGTCTTCTTCGGCTGTTCAAATGTCATTTACGATTGTTTCGTCCGCACCCACATCAAGTTTACAACCTACACAGAGTACAACGAAGAGTATTTCAGCAAGCTCCTCAAACGCTCTGGAGTCTACTTCGGTCACACTGCCCCTGTCAAAATCCGCCACATCAACCCTATCTTCTCAGATGCTCACAATGGCGTCCTCTTTTGAAACAGAGTCACCAAGCACCAATATTCCAGTTCTGTTGTCCTCCAGTCGTCAAGCGTTCTCTTCGATCACGATGCCTCTGTTTACTTTATCGTCAAGCATGCTGTCTACTCAACTTGTGCCCGAGATGACTTCCCAACCAAGTGTATCAATCCCCTTGGCATCTTCGTTGGTTTCACTATCTCAATCGGCATCTGAACAAGGAGAAAGTGTAACTTATGGGAGGTCAACAATATCAATTGTGACAGAGATTTCAAGCAAAAGTGCTACGATAATTGACGATACATCTTCAGCTCCAGCGTCGTCACTTGTCTCAGAATCAGTCTCGACTACCCTACCATCGCTTATTGCCTCCTCGAGTGCTCAGGTCCCCACGAGCACAGGCGAAAATAGCTTCTCATCAATCTCCTCAACTTCAGTCCAAGTCTCCTCAATCGTTACATCCCAACCAGCATCAGTTCTACAAGGGAGCACATCTTACGATTTGACTACGAGCGCAGTTTCGACAGAGATTCAAGGCCCGAACACGTCGATTCTTGGCCAGTCATCATCGTATTTCGTGACATCAAGTCCCAAAGGGTCCGCTACGGAGACTATTCTCCTGTCATCATCAAGCGTTCAAATATCTTCATCTGAAACTCAGAGTGGTCTGACACTACAGAGGAGCTTGTTGGAAAGCTCATCGATTACAACCCAACCTACCACTATCACACTTTCTCAATCCTTGTCTCAATCGTTGATCGTTTCGCAAGGAAACGTCTCTTCTGATGTTCAGATTCCTTCAGCCACCATAGAATCAACTTTTGAGCCAGGCACCACAGCGCCGGAACAGTCAATATCGTCAATACTAGCAACGACAATACCTTCTCAGGTACTGGGGTTGACAAGCTCTTCAGCGACCTCTACTCCATACCTGAGCTCTATTTTTACTGGCGAAATAACAGAATTGGAAACTGACTTCACAGATATCCCTACTAGCACAAATCAAGTGCTGTACAGTTCGCTGATTTCCAATTTCCTAGCTACCAGCTCGGGAAGCTTCTCAGCGGCAGCAACAACACAATCTGATCATCGTACAAGCTCGCTCGAATCCTTATCGCAAATTACCTCTATTTCGACTACTGTTCAAGTCTCGTCTACTTCTCTAGGGTCACTTTCCGAATTTTCTGAAACCACTCCCTCAAGCACTACGATAGTTTCGGGGTCGATGGCATCCTCCCAGTTATCTATATTGTCTTCGTTGTACTTTGCTACCTCTGCATCAAGCACCGCCTTCTCGTCTGCAACCGAGACATCAGTACCCGAATCATTCTCATCCAGGTCCTCATTTGGGGAACGACAGTCGAACTCCAAACTCGCTGAATCAACCTCCGTTCCCTTACAAACGACAGCTGGTCTTAGTGCAAGTACCCTTCTTGCTTCATCAAGCTTATCTCAAGTCATTTTGGCGGCAGTTTCATTCTCACTCTCGATATCGGCATTGAGATCAACGGAACAGATCTCAACGGCTGTTGTAGTTAGCCAGGCCTCCACGACCACATATCAATCTTCTGCTACCCTACTCACGACTCTAATCCAGCCGTCATCAAATGAGGTCATTTCTGTCACGCAAATGATGTCCCAAGTCGAGAGTACTACCCCTCTGGTATCCGTGTCGTCGAGTCTCGACAAGAGTACGAGCCAGCCTACGCAGCCATCAAATGTTCCTACAGCCGGTTTACCGTCACTAAGCTCGATATTGGAAACTCAGACCGCCACATCGTCCGCTGTCTTTCTCAGTAGTGGCAGCACATCACGACCTGCGTCCTCATCATTTACTTCTCTGCGTAGCTCTGTTTTCCAATCGACGTACGCTCTAGAACTTTCCACATCTCAGACAGTGTCGAATTCTTTCGTCATAATCAGCACTGCAGCAAGTCACCTAGCCTCCTTCTCAGAATCAAGCAGAAGCATGCAGTCATCTAGAGATTCCTCGTCGTCTCCATCATCACAGCTTGGATCATCTTCCACATCGAATCGGGCTGGGTTCTCTAGTTTCTCACTACTCAGCACAGTATCCCGCTCTGCGTCTTCCTTGGTACAACTTTCTACTGTCATTTCATCGACTAGTTTGGCTCAAATTACACTGCCGTCTTTCTCGGTCTCTAGATCTGAGGCCTCCCCATCCTCGTTACCCCCGGAATTTGCAACCACGAGTGAGAAAGAACTAAACAGCATACTGTCCACTAATTCTCTCTTCTCGACAATCCCAGCGGCATCTGGGTTGGCTTCACCGAGCGGTTCAAGCAGCGAGTCATTTACACTAGTTTCCACGTCAGTGCCCTTGCTATCGTCAAGCATCATCACACCGGTAACTAGCTCTTCAATTTCGGGATCAGTTAGTAGAACCATGACCGAGTCGCAGAGTGCGTCCCTGTCACTCGGTCTGTCCACACTGACCTCCAGTCTTGAGGGTCCGAAATCGAGTACGGTACTGTCAGCCACAGCTGCTGCCAGCATTTCCGAGGAATTGGTTTCCACGAGTAGCTTTGTATCAGGGCAATTATCAAGCTCTGAAACTTTGGTGTCTGGCTCCTTAACTGTCATGTCGGTATTGAGTCTCACCAGTACTATTTCCCTTGATTCTCAGTCCCTTGGGACACCAACCATATCTGGATCCTCATTCCTACCCTCTGAATCAACGTCGATATCGGCATTAGAGCAAACTTCCTTTGGGCCATCTCCCACATCACAGTTTATATCCACCCCGTCAGCTTCCAATTCAGAGGCTTCGACGTTACAGACAATTTCAGTCAGTGGCTCAGACATCCAGGAACAAACTTCTTCAGAACGCTCAGTGTCACTCACCACGCAAGTATATGGAAGTGTCACATTTACAATCTCTGGTCCACGATCAAGTATATCTTTGTCTTCACGTATACCTTTATCGACTTCCACTTCTGGGCTCCTGAGTATCGAGACGAGCAGTCATATTTCTCCTAGCAGCATATTTAGATTTTCATCCAGCTTCTCGCTTCCTAGAGACTCTGCATCAGCGAGCCAAATTCCGTCGATCGAAAGCACACGACAAAATACCTCTTCGAGAACTTCCCTTGCTATAAGTTCTCCCAGTGTTTCAATACAAAAATCTTTGGAAAGCGGGACTTTCAGTACCACCAGTCAATACTTGAGCTCTGCAAGCATTAGCTCAATTTCCGTGTCAGCAGAGCAATCTCTGTCCATACCATCCGCGCCCGCAAGCGCCTCGAAAATTTCGGTCACATCATTTATAGCTTCATCAACAACCCCATACACGGCATCTTTGGTTTCATCGAATATCCTCAGCTCTGGGACTCCAACTCCCGTTACCTTTTTCTTGACGTTCAACAAAAATACCAATGACGATGACACTCAAAGTACTTCTGCTTTCGTACCGGTCCCAAAGAAGTCCAAGCGAGCACTAGAGCGAGTATTCCTAATTCTAGGCGTAGATGGAAGAGTATCGATCACCGATACGTGCTCTGACGCTGTGATATTCACCATTGGTACTGATGGGCGTCTTACAGCAGAGGGACTTACTGCATATGCTACCCCCGCGGATATTTCGGCTGGCTTTTCGGATTTCAAGTTCGGCACTGAGAGTCCGGCAAATATTGAGCAAGAATTCACGCATCCCGGCGGATTTCTGTCCTGGGATAATCTCCTGTTCCCGGGTGATAACCATGCTGTCTTCGGATTTCCGGTCTCGGGGGCAGGAGTCGTCGTTGTCGCCTACAGTGGCACTGTTCCTCAAGGCTATACGGAAAAAACCTTCAAAGTAGTCCTGTCCGATGACCCAACGTTCATCTGCGAGCAATCGACTGGTGTTTCTGTCGGCACACCAAGCACTTCCCAGGTGCCAAGTATCTCGCAACTTGTCACCACTTCCGCTTTCATCACGGCGTCATTCGCAACAATCCGTGAGAGCTCCCTCAGTCTCGAAAGCAGTCTGGTAAGTACGGCTTCAGAGACCTCGGCGGAGACTCAAACATCAAGCAGCCTTCTCTCTATCTCTTCGCAACTTTCCTCCGCATCATCATCGTGGAGTCAAATCTCTCAAGGGGGGTCAAGTAACACTGTGTCCGGGAGTCAAGGCTCCATGTCGCTGGGTCAAACATTAAGTGCCACCTTACGGCAAGGAACAGATTCTACGGAGATGATTTCCAGTCAATCTTCGATTCCACTATCTACAACAGCCGTGACGGAAAGTTCGGTCATCACAGGATCATCTGTCCTCGATGTCTCTTCAGTCGTTTCCTCCATGTCTTTAAGCCAAGAAGGTTCAGTCCTCTCGTCTTCGACCGCCACTTCTTCGAAGCAAAGATCGAAGTCTGCAAGTATTTTGTCGTCGACACTAGTGTCTTCAAGCACTGGGGGATTGTTTGCTTCGCTGTCAAGCTTATTCTTCAGTCAAAGTACGACCACCACAGTCGAGCAAACATCAAGTTTCGACCAGACGCTGCAAACAACTTCTACAATGGTCCCATCTTCAATCTCTTCTGGCGCCGTCATTTCCTCCTTACTGCCACCAACTACAAGCTCGGAAACTTTGGCGGCGACAAGCTTCACTGGCGTCAGCCGGTCACCCTCAACTTCATCTGCTCCGGCACAACAGACGGCATCTTCGGGCAGCG